>CM044961.1:35182373-35203396 GCA_024516035.1 Bactericera cockerelli | reverse complement strand
TACTAACCTTATTACCAATAATCGACCTATATCATGCTTAACTGTGGTATCCAAACTCTTTGAAGCCTGTGTTTTTGATAAATTATCATCCTTTGTTTACAATAAAATCTCACCAAATCAACACGGCTTCATAGAGCGTAGATCAACAGTTTCTAATCTTGCGCATTTTCACCATTCTGTTGCCAAATCCCTAGGTGATGGCTGCAGTCAGGTGGACATCGTGTACACAGATATTATGAAGGCGTACGACCGGTTGTCACATGAGGTGTTATTAAGAAAATTACTAGATTTTGGTTTCCATCCGAACATTGTTGCTTTTATAGGGACGTATTTAAGGCAAAGAGAACACAGGGTCATATTTCAAAATTACATATCAGAACCATATTATCCAACTTCTTCTGTAATCCAGGGGTCTAAGCTTAGCAGTCTTTTCTTTGCTATTGTGATAGATGGTATTGGTGAGATAATAAAACATTCCAATTATTTATTGTATGCAGATGATTTTAAAATATTTAAGGGTATTAAAAATGATAGTGATCATAGACTATTACAAGAAGATCTATCCGCTGTGAAAATATGGCTCGATAAACATGGGCTAAGTTTTCATCCTGACAAATGTGAAGTTATGTCTATAACAAAGAAAAAAAATCCCCATTTTTATGCATATCACATTAATAATACAACACTTAATAGAGTACTACAAAAAAAAGACTTGGGAATCACATTCCAACATGACCTTAAATTTGATATACACATAACAGAAATAATATCATCTGCCATGAGAAATCTTGGTCTCATTATCAGACACTCTAAATATTTCTATGATGAGTCTACCATCACAACATTATACACAGCACTTGTCAGAAGTAAACTGGAGTATGGATCTGTCATCTGGTCTCCTCCTACACAAAACCACAGAGAAAATATTGAGAAAGTCCAAGCCAGATTTGTCAGATTTCTTTTTAAAAAAATGAATGGGTTTTACCCTAGTTATCCCAATGCCATCTCTTACTCTGATTTAATGGAACATCTCGATATTGGTACTCTAACAGCTCGTCGAGATTACCAAAGATTATTATTTATATACAATATTTTTAACAATAACATCTCAATATCTAATATCTCAGACGACATATGTATCAATGTTCCTATAAGAACCTTAAGAATTAGACCCCAAAGAAATTTCTTTTTCATTAAAAACTGTCCCTGTTTACTCGAAAGCCTCAATTCACCATGTATTGCAGCTATGCTACTTTTCAATCATTATTCTTCACAATTGGATCTAGCAATGAAATCCTCTCACTATAAAATACTATGTAAGGAGATGCTAGGATTAGTACCAACTTGATTTTGTTGTTTGTATTGTTGTTATTGTTTTTTTTTTTTTTTTTTTTTTCTCTCACTATCTTAATTTCTTCTCATTGTTCTTGTAAGTGGAGCTTGTCAAATTGCTTCGTTGGAACAATGCTAAAAAAAAAAAAAAAAAAAAAAAAAAAAAGGTTTGGCTAGTGTGTTCTCTGTTAGTCCTCTAGCGTGACAATGGTCTTCTCCCTGTTTAACGTCCCCCAGCCAGACCCAGCCAACGTACTGTATCAATGTATAAGTATAAGTAGTAGTGCTTTATTTAGACTGTCAGCGCAAGACAGGTAGTCCCATTATGCCAACAGTTTATGTAGGTGCCTCCATACGTAGCATAAATGGGAAAATGACATTGAAGAAACCAAAGCCTGAATTAAAGAATTAAACTATCCAAAACATAATACCTACACGTGACACTAATTATTTTTTCCAACATGCAATGATATGAAATTGCTAGACAGTAATAAGTTGATAACATAGTTATTATTTGTGCTTGGAAAATCCGTTTGTATTACATTGAAACCTCATTGAGGAGGAATGAGGTACCTCGAGGTCTGATGTTCCTTGTCAGTCAGTCAGTTAGACTCAGTAATAATAATATCGCCTTAATTATACTGCCCGATTATGACTATTAAAGTCCCAGTATTCCAGCAGTAAGCCCAAGACATATTATTATGTGGTAAAAATCCCAAATAGGAGGATAACTTGTCATGTCCCGGCTGGGTTTCGAACCCACGACATCTGGATTCTCTGGATGCACAGAGTGCCGCCTTTACCACTGAGCTACCGGGACAGACATAAGTGCAAGTAATGTCGATGGTACCCACTAAAATTGTGCCATAATAACACAAATAACTAGCTCTTTATCTTTCTTTTTTTATGATTAGAACACGACGGCAAGGGTCCAAAAAGCAAAGCCGATAAGATAAGCATTTTTCCTCTCTTCAATTAGGCGCTTTGACTCCGTGGTAAAGAGCAGTTCGGAGCGAACCGCTAAGCATATTATTGAAACAGTTTTAGTCTCTTTCCCATGCTCCCATTTATGATTACATACAATCATAAATAATCCATTTATGATTACATACATGTTTTTATAAATAAAATGTATTTGTTCATCTTAGCGCTGAAAATCATAATAATACATTCTCGGAAATAAAACTAAAATTGATTCTACAGAAGAAATGTAGTATATATAGTATATAGTATAGTAATCATATTTGTGTTGATCACTCTCGTGATGTCACAACTACTCAAACTCGCTCTACTAAATCTACGCTGAAACCGGGACTTGAACCAGCGACCTCCAGGTTAAAAGTCCGCCGCCTTATCGATGAAGCTACTGAAGTCGGTTACAGAAGAAATGTCTTACCATAAACTCGAGGTGCTCTCGAACTGTCAGGCCTTCGAAGGCCAGATCATTCTGAGGGACAAAGCCAGAGATGCGAGACATGAGATTCCTGTCTATCTGGTGGCCGTTCAGTAGCAGATCCCCGCTGAAGTCTCCTGCAACATTTAAAATAATAACAATATAGCTATTTGTATGGATTAAGTAGTCACCGTGGCAGAGTGAGTTAGCGCGCTAGGCATTGCATGCACGGTGACCTGGGTTCGATCGCTAGCGGGGCAGGATTTTTTCTGCTCTGTACTTCGGTGTCCACTCATACCTCGGGAGGAAAAATGAGCAGCTGCTTTAATGTTAGCAGCGACCAGTGACGGAATTATAGGCAAAAATAAGATATTATAGATATGGAAAAGTCCTATAACTCTCCGCTACCCACTAAAATTGTGATATAATAACACTAAGAAACACATTTATTATAATTTATTTATTATTTGTATGGATTAGCGATCAGTGGCGGCATTACTAGATGGAATATGAATATTGGAAAACGATTAAATTTGGATTCGTATTGCTGAGCTATCCACTACAGTTGTGACATGATAACGCCCAATGAAAACACATGCATACATGTTACATGATAATCAGTTATACCAACAATAATTGTAAGAACAAAAAATAGAAAAAAACAACAATAATCTACCATCCACCATATATTTTACTTTATTATGACTTATGTATACATATAACCGGCGCGGCATCATTATAAAGACAATTTTGGCGATCAGACATTCACTGCCATCAGATTTCCCGATCAAGTTTATTACATAATTATGTCTTCTCACTTTGAGATGTGTAATAAAGTCATACGATGAATAAATAAAATGGCGGCGGCATGAATTCCTTTCTTTTTTTTCTAAAGACTAAAGAATTCCTTTTTTTCTAGCAATTTAAACAAAGTCTGGTTTATTGGTTCAAAGGTTCAATAAACAAAGGAACAACTGTCGTGATGGTTTAAAATGTAAATGTTTATTGGTTCAAACAAAGTCTGGTTTATTGGTTCAAAGGTTCGGTAAACAAAGGAACAACTGTCATGATGGTTTAAAATGTAAATTCCTTTGTTGAAATACACCGCCGCGCCTTGGGGTCGGATCTTTTATGTTAGCAGTCTAAACATAATAATATCGCCTTATTTATACTGCCCGATTAAGACTACTAAAGTCCCATTATTCCAGCAGTAAGCCCAAGACATATTATTATGTGGTAAAAATCCCAAATGGGAGGATAACTTGTCATGTCCCGGCTGGGTTTCGAACCCGCGACCTCTGGAATCTCTGGATTCACATAGTGCCGCCTTTACCACTGAGCTACCGGGATAGATATTTATTGTCTATATTGGGCTAAATACAGTAGAACCTGGATATAAGAGAACTCGAGGGACCGGATTTTTTCTCTTATATCCAGTTCTCTGGGTGGGATTCAAACCAACAGATCCCTACGCTACCTGGATTACCAGACAAGCGCGTTAACCACTTGACTACCAGTGACTACAATCAATGTTCAATAATATTAATGTATAGCAAATATACAATTCTTTTACATAGGAAAGGTACTCTTTGACCACCTGGTACAATCAATACTCTGTTTATCCAGCAATGATGAGGTTGATGAAACTCTTTATGATCTCAGTCCAGTCTCAAATGACTCAACGTCATTGTCAATAATACTGACCCTCTTGCTTATGATTGTCTGGAGTCTCAATGTTATCACATTTTTTTTTGTGGTTATCACAAATATCACACAGATGTTTTTAATGGTGGTTCAAATATTACGAGATAAGAGACAACATTGTAGATATAGATAGTATGCTTCAATTTTTAAATAAAGTTAAAAGAAGTTATCATATTTGTGTTAATCACTTTCGTGATATCACAACACTACTCAAACTCACATTACTAAAACTACGCTGAAACAGGGACTTGAACCACCAACCTCCAGGTTACTAGTCCGCCGCCTTACTGATCAAGCTACTGAGGTCGGTTCAATTTTTAAATACTTAAAATATAAAAATAATGCTTCCATGAAATAAATTTGGCTATTGAGAGCTGAGCTTTAAGAAAATAGCTATTTATGTTATTCTCAAACCATCGTGAGTTTCATGCAAGTGGAGGAGGGTAACACACCTGTTGTGATATGGCTATGCAGTTGAAAGTGACGTTAAACCCAAATTAAATAAAAATCCAGAGAATACCATGAGCAATTATAATAAAAATAATAATAATAGAACTTCTTTACTGACCTGCTGTTCTTTGGCTGATGGTGGTTAACAATGTTGTTTTGCCCGCACCACTGGAATGAAAGAGAGTACAAAAGGTTAATCACAATCATGTTGCACCAAGTATATTTTTTAGGAACTTATGATAGGTATAGTTACATAAATAATTTAATAGTGTGATTTTTTTTTAAATTAGTAGGTACTTTAGACAGTGGTTTTACACTCAACTTACTCTACAAAAACCAGCAAAATTAACTTTACCTAGCCTGGATTGCCCTAAGAATAGACAGCACTGCTAAGGATCAAACCTGGTCTAAGTCAACCTGGTCCTAACTTCACTGGATATTGTTTAGGTACAGAAATCTTACAACAACTAGTGTATTCAAATTGTCATTGACACTGAATAGAAAATTAAATTTATCACCATCAAATAGCAAACAACAAAAAATCATATATTATTCATACCTGGGTCCCATAATAGCAGTGAGGGATCCTGATTCAGCGATGCCAGATACTAGAAACAGAAATAGACAGATTGGCTTTTTAGTGACCTTGTTTGTAAAACTAAAGCACATTTAGGTGAATGTTTACAAATTACAAATACTTTATTTTTTATTACAATTAAAAATACTTTATTTTTTATTACAATTACAAATACTTTATTTTTTTATTACAATTACAAATACTTTATTTTTTATTACAATTACAAATACTTTATTTATACTGCCGGTGCAGGACTAAAGAGTCCCTTTTTGCTATCAGTTAAAACAAAGTCTTATTTATTGGTTAATATATAAATGTCAAAGTCACTGACCACTGACTGATCATCGCTCTACAGCCCAAACCGTAAGTCCTAGGAAGCTGAAATTTGGTAGGTAGCTTTGTCTTATAGTCTAGATGTGCAATAAGACGGGATTTTTCGAAACTCCCACTACAACACCTGAAATTGGCGAAAAAGGATTTTTTGCTTTCACGGCCATGCCTCGGCCCGCAAAGCGGGCGACAGCCCGCTAGTTGGTTAATAAGATGCACAGATAATATAAATACAATTATTTAATAAATTGGTATACATATAAACAGTTAAAAATGAACATAATTCAAAAAAGAACAAATATTCTTTTTAAAGTCTTCAGATTTTTTTTTCTTTTGTTGAACTTAGATTTTTTATTTACTTTTTTTTTTCATTATTTGAGTGATTTAAAAAAAATAACAATAATAATTCTCTTTAGTATAAGGTCACCAACCACCAGGCAAGGTTATTGCCTAAAGCATTTTCTACCACCTAACCCTCAGAGTGTTATTATTATGTGGTCATATTCTCAAATTAATGAGGAAAAATTTATGCATTGGGTGGGATTTGAACCAATGGATCCCTACGCTACCTGGATTACCAGACTAGCATCTTAACGACTTGACTACCAATGCACAGTACTATGCATTAGTAGTCCTATGCACCAATGGTAAGATACCTATAAATTTAAGTATTGTGCTGAAGATATAGGTTACAAGGTTACATATATGAATAAATTGAATTGATCATAATAGAGATGTTATTTTATTGACTGATGAGCTTTGACTCAACAAGTAGTTCTATCCACAAGTGTGTACAATCTCTAAGACAGGGACTTTTTCATAGACCCATGGCACCCACTGTTTGAAAGGATTCTTGTAATGTTTATAGGTAGGCACTTTATCTTTAAACCTCTAGTTTATAACTTTATGACATTCTTTTTCAAAGCCACTTGGGGTTAGTTAGCATTCGTCTACATAAGCCTCCATTTTCCTAGGATTGTTTTCTGTTAGATCTAATTCAACCTTGCCTACATCTAATGCTTTTAGTTTATAATTTTAACTGTACTTGTTCAATTATTTATTTATTGAGTACCAATCCAATGCACATACATATTATACCTACAGTGAAACTAAAAAAAATGTATCTTGAGTAAAAAGTCATGGGTAATAAAGGAGAATAAACTGAAGATAAAAAATAATAATAATAAAAACTAATTAGTTACCATTATTGAGAAGTTTGACTTTTGAGTTTGATGAAGGTTTTTTCTTACTGAACACACTGCTTCCTCCCGTAGCTTTAGAAGGAGCAAAGCGTGTGATGTTCTCCCAAGTCAGAGCAATGTTATTTTTGTCATTGTGATTCTTGCCCTCTTAGAATCTGCTTGGTGGCCTTTAGTGGCCTAACAGTTACACAGCATGTACAAAATAATGATATCTGAAAAGGATTAATTATTTCAGTTATTTTGTAAGTCTATAAAATTATTTCATGAGTTCCTAATTTTAATTGAGAGAAACTAAGTAGAAATTTGTGGGTAGCTATTTATTCATCTACCTACTGGGTATGTTATCAGAATTTCTCTGTAGACTGCACCGATATTTTTCATCTTTGACCAATTCAAACAGTCATATTACAAGATGAATAAAGTTAATACTTCAGAAAACTATCAATCCAAAAAATATGGTCTCTATATCTTTTGAATTTGTTTTCTTCTTGTAATATTTAACATATAATATATATTACACTTTACACAAAAAATGTCTTTTGAATATATTTCAACTGCAATCTAAATATTTTTCTTTTAAAAAAACATTTCATTTGTACATTAATAAAACATTATTAACATTTATATATTTATTTATATATATTTAATCTCAAGCAAAATGAGTAGACTCAATAATGAAATGCTGTCATATTGAAAGAATTTGAATAGTAAATTTATCATAAATTACCAACATTTTAAGACCAATCACACTAAAAGAATAATATAAATATAAAAAAATCTTACAAGTGTCAGATCTCTAAACATACCTGTCTTAGATAGAGCTCTTCTTAGGAAAATTATTTACTGATTTGTAAATTTTTGGGAAATCTCTTTACACCTAATATTGTAAGTTGAAATATTATAGGTACCTACAATCAAATCACCACTATAGGAAAAACACTTCAATAAGTCAGAAAGGGCTAGTAAAAAACACTTAAGAACACAGTAATTATTTTAATTTAAATAATAATTAAAAAGAAATCTTTCTTTTAAAAAAGCACACACCCACTTCACAATTTGAATGGGCACAATACTGTTATGTAACTGGACAATACTGAGCAGAAGAGTAACCAAGATTCCTATCTCGAGTTATTGTCCTATTAATTGAGGCATTAACCAAGTCTGTAAACAAACCTGATCCTGAGAATGAATGAAAATCCAATGGTGTAGAAAATTAATACTGCAGAAACTTAATTAACTGCAAAAACAAGTAATCAACCACAGAACAAGTCAGAAGCATTACTTCAAAGTGTCTGAGATATTGACAGAGAAATGACAAATTGATTTGAAGTTACCATCTCTGCATATAAAATTAGAATCTCATAAAACCACAAGACCTCAGTGTGTGAAGAGTAACTCGATATCTTATCAAAGATCAGAGGAAGTAGAGGGGCATTGGTGTGTGGGTAGTAGGAACCGGTTTCTGAGCCCAAGAAGTCAGAAGAACAAGAATTACAATAATGAAATGGTACTCACCGGTTAGGTTACCAGATTATTTTGATAATTAGAGAAAACTTTTGAACTTTTGTTTTTGACAGAGAAAAAAACACTGCACGAGATAAATAAGGAAATTGGTTTAATTAAAGTTAAGTTATCTTCATGCTTCATGGAATGTGAAGGACTTCTGTATTTCCGTTTCTGACTTTCTGATCGTGGGTGGAGGCCTCTTTTGCGTTTTTATTACATAACAAAATTTGAACACCCGCGGTTCAATTACGTAATCAAAGACCAGTGAGAAGTTGGTAACCTCTCTGCTTTTTGGGTTGTTCTTTTTTTTTCTTTCTCTCTCTCTCTCTCTCTCTCTCTCTTTCTCATCTCTCACACCGTTTTCCGTAAATGCCGTACTTTGCCACGGAATGACGGAACTCATTTTTTTTCCTTTTAGGCTTTAGGCGCTTTAACTCTGCTGGGGCAGGTCGTTCGCGCCGGGAACTCATTTTAAAATTATCGATCAGCGATGTTTTGACTTAAAATCAGCGGTTATTAAATTATTTTGTCGAGGCACAGTCACTTATGAAAAATCATGTATGGAATCTATGGTATGAAAATCGACCCACTATCAATTACTCTCAAATATTTCACCATTAAACTTTATTCTATTCTACCTGCATGTATAAACTTTCCCTGAATTCAAAGGTGACTATAAACTGTTCTAAAACAACCTTCTATTCTTCGCATAATATACCTACACGATCTGGTACCCTGTCATCTTGGCAATCTGCTGGTAAGCAGGAAGGCGACTTATAGCCGAGTTTATCACAACTCCACCAATCACTGATTCGGCAACCACCCTCGAATCTCGAGGGTTCGCGAATCCACCAATCGGGTTTTATCACGAAAATTCAAGCTCGAGTTCGCGAATCATGATTGGCGTTACGGCAACATCGCAATTACACGAAAACCTCAAAGAAGCCTCTGATTTTTCGGAAATTGCGATGTTGTTTTGTTAAGTTTTTACATTTTGAATGTTAACATTTCTGAAAGCATTTTGAACGTTTTTTTTGTGTCGTCCACATGGTCATTTCATAAGTTTCATATTGATCAATGATCATTTTGTGTGACTTGGGTTCAATTCTCAGCAGGGCAAGATATAATTACCTTATGAGTAAGAATGCTGTTTTAATGTGACCATCAGGGATGAACTATGGTCAAAATAAGATATTGGGACAGATGGTGATCTCGGTTTTATTCCCAGCAGGGCAGAATTTTTTCTGCCCTATGTCCACTGTATTTCCATCACGTTTTCATTAATGTTGTGTACTAGAATTATAAATATAGTTCTCATACCTAGCTGTTTAAGAATTCTAAATATGATATCAAACACCTTGGCCGAGGTGTGAAGAACGCCAGTACAAAGAAAGAGACAGCCCAGCAGAGTGTAAGGTTACGGAAAACATAGTTCCCATGCATTTCATGTACTTTCAGCCAGCGAGGTTTTCAGCAGGAGTTTGTACATACTGGTGTGGAGAGATGATATAGGACCTGCACTCATACCCAGAGTCACCAAGAAGTTTTAGTACATGTGTTTTAAAGTCTAAATCTTGTAGGAACTGAGATTCGGACAAATTGAGAATGTTCCCGAATGAGCTTTTATCTTCCTGGGATTAGCTCGTTTTCAGGAAATATCATATAGACTTAGAAATTCAAATTGTGGTGAAGCACAAGCAGAAAAAGCACAGGTGAAGCACAGAGCAGAAAAATTCCTGCCCCGCTGGTGATCGAACCAAGGTTTCGCTAAATCATTGGGCAACGGTGACTACTCACAAATCGCTTCTCGGCCTTTTGGTTAAGATGTAATATCACAAAAATAAGTATTAATTAATTAATTTTAATAGCAATCGCGTGATAATGGCCAGTTTGAAAAATTTTCAAGTATATTTTTAAGAATAATTCAAATTTATTTCAGTCTTTATTACAAAACTTTTATAAACTTAGCACATCAGGATAAGATGACAGGTTTATGAAGAACAAGGACAAGGATAATTAAATAATGGGCAAAAGAATAAAGATGTCATGAAGATAAACAAGTCTTTGAATTTTGAAAAAGATAAACATTTTATCTTTGTTTACGATTTAAAAATTCCAAAGAAGAAATTCTATAGTATTTTCAATATTTTTTTCTCTTTGGGAAGCCAATCGGTCCTCGAATCACTGATTCGTGAATCAAGGTTACTTCCTCAAATTGAGTGCTCCGAATCACCTGCGAATCAGAGATTGGAGATGATAAAACCCGATTCGTCGAGCCAATCCGGAGTTCGAGCGAATCCGGGGTGAATCTTGGATGATAAAATCGGCTATTAGTCCGTCCCGGTAGCTCAGTAGTAAAAGCGGCGGTCTGGTAATCCAGTGGTCGCGGGTTCGAAACCCAACCAGGACATGACATATTATACTTCGAGCCTACGGCACGGCGCAACGACCAGTGACAAGAGTTCAAAACGGTGGTGTGAACTGAATGGGTACCACATCTTTAGCAAAAATAGGTAGGTAAATTTAACCTTTCATAGAATTATATTATAAAGCATAAAGTATTTAATTTTATACCTTATCTTATACTATTGCGTTGGGCACTATTATTATTTTTGTTATTGAAAAGGAAAGAAGAGGATTTTAGGTTTACCTACATAACAGTATTATTTAATTATTGGTTAATTTGTAAACGGATCCTATGTGGCTTTCCGTGATTTACAAATCTGCCACTGATTTTCAAATATCGTTTTCTGTTTAAATTTTGTAAATAAGACGAGTTTTAATCACTCTCCTCAAATGTCCGGTGTATGGATTCAAGTTTTATCCTGCATTGCTGCGCATGTGCAGAGTTCATAAAAGAACTGAAATATGCTTTAAAAAAGTCAATTGAATCCATTGTGTCAATCAGTGCAATAAATGAATAAAACTTTTTTGTGGGAACATTTGGGAACTGAATTTGAATTTTTTCAAGAAAAGTTGGAAAAAGTGGAAAAACTTTTTCATATTAATTTCCAAAGCAAGTCAAAAGTTACTTAAGTACAGTTGTTGAAAGGGAATTCGAAATTTTGTATTATCATTTATTCAATAGCCAGGAATTCCAATTTTCGTGGAAAGGTCGTTTTAGTCATCAAAATGGCAGGAGACTTTTTGGAAACTGAAAACACTACCCTGGATGTTAAAAACTTGGATCTGGACAAGTACAGGAAGCTCGTGAGGAACTTCATTGATATGGTAAGGAACTAGAAAAATAATACTGATGAAAAAAGTAAATACCACAGAAAAATTGTCTAGCTGGGGGATGTTAAACAGGGAGAAGAAAAGTTTCTTGCTAGAGGACTATAAACAGTGAACGGATTAGCCAACCTTCACAAGCCAGGATTAATTGTAGTTTCCCAAGGCTGTAATGGTTTATACAGAAAAAGCTAAAGATCTCACAATAGTTGATTGCACATAGAAATATGGGTAATTCTAGAAAATGCAAGGCAAGCTTAACACGTAGACGACCGGGTGTACCACCGGTGGTACACGCATGTACTACACCTGTGAATAGCCTAAACATCGCCGGTCCCACGGGAGAACTTACTAAAAACATGCTGGTTGTCTAAGTGTTAATACTGTGATTTCAGCCTAGTAAAATGTGTATTTTACCTTGAGTGCTCAGGAGGCAGAATCAGGTGTGCACAATGTAAAAAAAAAAAAAAAAAAAAAAAACATGTAGTAATTTACCCAAAAAGAGTCAGATGAAGACTTAATGATGTTGCCCCAACCCAGGTTGGGTGAGGTTAATATGGTTAGCAGGTTAGTAAGATTCCTGTTGATTTAGGGCAAAAGCCCTGTCTTGAAATAACCTCCCTGTTGAATCCTAGGAAATTATCATTAGCCATGAACAATAGTGGTAAATGCACATATTTAGACATGTAGTTTTTCATTCTGTCAGCTTTACCTTAGAATCTAATCTATATTATATAGACATTTATTGTATAGTGAAAGGGCTGATGAAGAATATTATTAATTTTCCAATAGTATACAGGGTGGACCAAAAAAACGTTTACACCCGTTAATGGTAGATTACTGACCACATTTCTAGGACGGATCTGTAATCCGTTTTTTCGGATTCGCCTTTATAACTGCACAAAGTGATTTTTTGCAACTTTCTGAAAAAGTCCGACTTTGGCTCATTCTTCAGGTCAGAACTTTTTTCCTGTTTAAGATGAGTTGATTCTGAACATTTCTGCAGAAAGCCAACAAAATTTCGATGTTTCTAGCTACACTACTTTGTTTTTTAAGGTTTGTTTTGGCATCTTTTTTGACACCTGAATAGAAAAAAAATTCTCATGTAAATTTTTTACACTTTGAAACACTCAAGATTCGCCCGAGCAAATTTTGGCACAGACATGGGCAAGTTTGATAAAAGTTGGCGCCCAACCCAAGGATGCTAAAAAATAATTTTACAATTTTTTATCACGTGATCTTCTGGGGAAACAAACCAGGTAAGTCTCAAAAAATGATGTTCAAAATCTTAAAAGTGTTGACCGTGTAGGGTCGTCTTGTACTCAAAGAGTAATTAGCTATTTATGCCTGATAATTATTTTCCTTGGAATTAATTAAAGGCCAGTCAAATGAATGATTGTTTGTTTCTCGATGATAGTTTTCAAGCATATTTTTCTGCATTCTATGAAATATTATCTTTAAACTTCTTGAGTTTTTTTTAGTACAAGTTACATTATTATAATTCGGATGGTGAAATGGCAGATACGCATTTAGCATATGGAGTTGCCAACAGGATCACGTGAAAAACATAGTTTACGAAATCTGGTAGCCAGCGTCGATGGCATGTTGAATACACCGGTTCCCATCAGAACACCGAAGTTAAGCGACATCCAGCGAGGTTAAGACTTGGATGGGTGACCATTCAAATTCTAATTCTCGTGACGCTGGCTTTTCCCGGCCCCACTCAGGCTGGGTGAGGTCAATGTGAGTAGCAGGTTTGTGAGTTTCCTGCGAATGGAGGGTAAAACCCCCGTCGTGATATGACCATGGCAGTTGAAAGCGACGTTAAACCCCACTTAAAAAAAAAAAAAAAAAAAAAAAAAAAATCTGGTAGCAAGAATCCTGTTGGCATTCGATGACCTGACAGAAAAACCTGGAATCTTCCGCAACATTCGACGGAACATGATGAAGAGGTTCAACCTTTGCATCCAGGAAGGTGGACGCCACTTCCAACAGTTCCTCTAAGGGAATTGAGAAGGGAGGGAGAGAGAGAGAGAGAAAGGCAAGAAGGTAGAGGGACAGTTCTGAGTTAGAACCAAGGTACTAAAGTCATCATTGGTTTCAAAAATTTGTGTGAGGAGAATCCATAGTGTGTACTATGGCTAAATAAAAAATGGCAACAGTCTTTTTTATTTTGTAGTCATGAATTTTTTGCTGGGTCTGGCGTTCGGACCGGGTGGACTAGTTTACTACTGAGCTAATCGTGCGCGTCTAATCGTTTCTCATTGAACATACTAACACAAAATGTTTTTTTTTTTAAATACCTACCTTTTTGTTTATATCAAAATAGTATAAAACATAATAAAGACTGCAAAAGTTTATTCATTTTACAAAATATTATCTTGTTTTTTTCAAGATTTCTATTAAGAGTTGAGAATCGGTAAATATTTGTTATTTAATTAGTATTGTTTATGATAGAAGAACCTACCTACATATTATTTACCTGGATTTATTTCATAAACTCTATTTACGTTTGGAAAATTCGCTAGTTTTTTTTTTCTCTCGTAGGGAAGCATAAAAAAACCATCCTTACATTATCAAGGCAGTCTCTCAGGGGCTTACATGAATAATAATTATGTGTATTGTGATACCAATAGTATCTGATATAACTCAATTTACAGATGGTATTACCCCCAAAAAAACCATAAGTTGTTGGTGTTACAACAGGTCAGATACAGGTATGAATAAAATATTCCATCAGATTTTTTTGATAATTAAAATAATATTGACGGTCGAGAATTGAACCTCGGTCATGCGTCTAACACTCTTAGCACTACCACATCTAGCTAACACCACTGACAATCTGAGAAGCACGAAATTTATCATTTGAATTTTCCTAAACTGGCTGATGAAGGCATGTGAGACCGCGGTATTCAAAAAAAGCAATGTAAACAATTTATGTAAACAATACAAGACGCCCTTACAAAGTCTACAGCTAGAAAACTCTTAGGATTTTTGAAGAGTTTTTGGCAAACATCTAATAATTTTTCCCAGAAGATCACGTGATAAAAAATCGTGAAATTATTTTTTGGCATCCTCGGGGCGGCCGCCAACTTTTATCAAACTTGCCCATGTCTGTGCCAAAATTTGTTCGGACAAATGTCGAGTGTTTTATTTAGTAAAAAAGTTTTTTTGGGTGTTTTTTTTTCTGTTCAGGTGTAAAAAAATATGACAAACCAAATCGTAAAAAACAAAGTAGTGTAGCTAGAAACATCGAAATTTTGTTGGCTTTCTGCAGATATGTTCAGAATCAACTCATCTTAAACAGGAAAAAAGTTCTGACCTGAAGAATGAGGCAAAGTCGGACTTTTTCAGAAAGTTGCAAAAAATCACTTTGTGCAGTTATAAAGGCGAATCCGAAAAAACGGATTGCAGATCCATCCTAGAAATGTCGTCAGTAATCTACCATTAACGGGTGTAAACGTTTTTTTGGTCCACCCTGTATTATTGTAAGAAATAAAAGGGACCATACTTATAACTTTATTTACTTTTTTCAGAGGTACAGAGTTTCTTTACTTTTTCCCCCAGTTAATGAGATAGAGAAAAAACCATGATATCATTCAAAAGATACCTCAGTATCATGAAAGATTTTTTAAAACCAAAGTTGGTCATAATAAATGTAGAATATGATAAAATTTGTTTTGATTTCATGGATTGAAAAAATAATGTTTTATACCCCACCAATAAATATTTATTTTGCTTGTGTTACAGCATTCTTATAACAGTGCACTCTTTTGGGCAGATAAAATAGTCAGCATTACTAATGATGCCCATGATATCTACTGGCTAGCACAGTGCATGTTCTTACTGAAGCAGTATCACCGAGGTGCCAATCTAATCCGTAGTAAAGGTTTGGAGAAGGTAATTTATTCTGAAGTAGAATTTTCTTAAACAACTAGTTTTCCATAAAACCAGTAACTTGTTTCATACTTGTTTGGTATTTAGCAAAAAATATTTGAACTTTTATAATTATGTATAATCAGTATTATTTTACTGCCAAGTAGTAAACTAAGTATCTTGATCAATAAGGCTTTTAATTTGTAATCTGGAGGTTGTTGATTCTAGTCTCTAGTATGGCAAATATTTGATGAAAAAATTATGGTGATTTATGCTGTTAATTTTTTTTCTGTCTTAAAGAAAATTCAAAGTCCTTTCTATGTTTTTTTTTTTTTTTTTTTTTTTTTTCAAATGCTGTTTTGGAAGAATTGGAATAATACAACACTAATCTTCTAATACATTTAGGTTTAAAATAGAACTTTTGATATTGACACAATTATTATCTTGAACCTTTGCCATATTAGGACCACTTGTTCCAAGTCGACAGTAAAAATAAAGCACCTAATTTTCTCATTTTTCCTTCCATACAGACCCACAGTCTATGTCACTACATTGCCAGTCTTTGTTTGTATGAAGGCAAAGAATACAGCGAGGCTCTTTCCGTGTTGGATTTACAACTGAGCGGATGCAATGACTCTTCAGAAATGAATCAGTCCACTGACACAATGGTTCCAGGAATCAGTCACAATGTAAGCAGCTATAGAGAACTGTAGCTCAGTTATCACTTTCACTAATATCTAGTTAGATTTAGATAATAATAATAACAATAAATTTATTCGGTTTTCAATAATAATCATTACTAAAAGTTCCGCCAAGTACATTTGCACTTTTTGGGAGTAAAAGATAGTAGGGCTATTTGTTTTTTTTACCCGTGTGTTACCTAGCTAGCTGGCCAATTTTTAAAGAGACTTGAAACAGATAAAGAAAGTTAAAATTATCTAAAATGTTGTGAAGGACACAACACACCAAAACTTTTATTCACTGACCCACTGACTATCATAACAATTTGGCGTAGCTTACATTGCTACTACAACAACAACATTATCATTTCTTTTTATCATTGTGATGTTGAAAATATTCTCTCAAAAGAAATAGAAAAAATATTTTCAATAAAGTCCCTGATTTTTTGTGTCAATTGACCATCTAAAAATTAAAGGGTCACATGTTTAGCTGTGAGAAATTCATCTAAACTTGCGTAATTTCAAATATAGTTTGAGCAAAAGAAATTGAAGTCCTTTGTATAGTGCAGTTTTGACCTATGGTAATCTCTCATCAGAAGTTTGCATAAGCTCAGGCGATATGTAATAAAAAGTCAAATTTATTGTATAAAATAACAAGACAACAAATACATACAAACTATATTTACTGTTATATAATCACTGTAGTTTCTGGGAAGTGTTTTCCCGTGAAACGACCGTTTCGCTTGATAAAAACAATTATATTATTCAATTCAATTCTTTAACTCATACTTTGTCTCCTAGCCATTACAACCACAGTACTAACATAGTGTGTAGAATTAAGAAGTGAGGAAACGAACCCCAGTTGCATGGAAACGCCTCATAGCGCGACACCATCGCAAAGGAGTAGAATATTTCTCGCGGTCTATTTATGTTTATGTTTACATTTGATATGTTTTTGTTTACATTTGATACGGGGGAAGAAATTTTGTGAGGAGAGGAGACTCCCTCGCGATACTAGCGCTGAGGACGCCACGATGTAGGTCGGCGGGGGGTGGTTTCCACACTTCTAAATTCTACACGTTATGGTACTAATTTAAAACAACGTCCTGACGCCACGATGTAGGCCGGCGGGGGGTGGTTTCCACACTTCTTATTTCTACACGCTATGGTACTTCTTTAAAACAACTTCCTCGTGTAAACAATTGATTCCAGATGAAAAGCGCCCTCCTGCTGCTGAAAGGCCGGGTATACGAAGCTCTAGAGAACCGGGCCCTGGCTGCAGATTGCTACAAGGGCGCTCTCCTGGCCGATGTGCATTGCTATGATGCGTTCCTTAACTTGTCACAACACCAGATGATGGATTCGAACACAGGTAAGCATTCTGATTTATTGATGGTCAATTTTTAGTGAGTGAGTGTATGTAGTCAGTGTAAAAAAGTAAATAACTAACTATGATTTATCTATTTACAATAATTTTAAGAAGCAATGATACTATCAATACATTTTATTTCTCTATTTTCTATCAAAAGTGTGGTTAATACATTATTATTCCTTTTCTCTCTATCAAAAGTAAATGAAAAAAAGAAAGAAGAAGAAGAAAAGAAAAAAAAAAGGAAAAAAATGAAATTTTACCTCTCTGTAGTAAAAAAGAAAATAATAGGAAAGAGAAGACAAAAAAATCCTTTATTATAATTTTTTATTTGTAACTGTTCTCTAATTATGTAATTGCTAATTGTTTTTGTAATAACACTTTGTTGTTGATACAAATAAATCAAAAATATATATTTATTTCTCCATTGCAGAGAAGTCCCTGGTGGAATCTCTGCCTCTGAAGGAGCAATGCAAGAGCCAGGCGGATCTCCTCTTCATACGAACTCTCTACCAGAGCATGATCAAGAAGTACGAAGCCCCGGCATTGATGGTGCTACCAGAGAACCTGGACATGATGGTAAGTTTGGTATACCAGTAGTCACTTGGTCTAGCGGTAGCATGCTCGGCTTGCACTCCAGGTGACCCGGGTTCGAATCCCGGCGGGGTCAGAATTTTTTCGGCTCTGTATTTTGGATGTTGGGGCCTGTCCTAGCCTCGTGAGGACAATTGGGGTAGTTGTAGATATTGGAATATGACGGTTGGTTGGAGATATGATGAATTAGCATTAGTTCTCGTAATGTCGATGCTACCCACTAAAAATTGTGACATAATAACACAAATAACTAGCTCTTTATCTTTAAGTTTCGTATTCCGTCATTGGTTCCTTAAAAAAACCAAGCACTGGTAGTAATAATAATAGTATTAAATCTAATGTAGTCACCGTGGCCGAGTGAGTTAGCGCGCTCGGCATTCCACGCACGGTGACCTGGGTTCGATCCCCAGCGGGGCAGGATTTTTTTCTGCTCTGCACTTGGTTTTTCGGGGTCCACTCATACCTCGTGAGGATAAATGAGTAGCTGCTTTGATGTGAGCAGCGACCAGTGGCAATATTATAGGCAAAAATAAGATATTAGGATAACAAAGATATGCTAAAGTCCTATAATTCTGCGCTACCCACTAAAATTGTGATATAATAATAGGTATATGTAATATTTTATATACAACTAGGCTACTTTAAATTCTAGTTTTATATAAAACTTAAAGAATCCTATTTTTATAAAAAATATTACATATACCTAACATTTACTTTGGATTCTAATATGAACTTGATAACAAATAATAGTGATATAATAACACAAAAAAACACTTTTTTTTTCTTTAATTTTCTTTTCATATTTTTCTCTCTCACTTTCAGGTGGCCAGAAATTATAGGCAAAAATAAGATATTGATGATAATGATAAATGCCCGCAGAACGGGTGTATATTAACAAGCCGAGCTCTATTTACACAAATACACAAATAATATTAATAATAAAAGGATAAAAATAAACAAAGGTTACAAAAATACTAATAATAAATCACAAATACATCACAAGGGTAAATACATATTAGGATAACAAAGATACGCTAAAGTCCTATAATTCTGCGCTACGCATTAAAATTGTGATATAATAACACAAATAAACACATTTTTTTATTTTTTTCAATGGATATTTATTTAAAGAGAGGTCTGTTACATTCAGAGTCCTTGCCCCACACATTTTTTTAATTTTTATTCTTCTTTTTTTTTTTCTTTTCATATTTTTCTCTCTCCCTCTCAGGTGGCCAATGCGGAGCGTCTCTACTACGCCTGCGCCTACAAGAAGTGCTTCACCATCACTGAGCAGGTGCTGAGCAGGGATCCGTACCATACGGCCTGCTTGCCCCTGCACATCGCCTGCCTGGTCGAGATGAACAAGTCCAATAGTGAGTTCCCCCAGTGCTGTCTTTTTTAAAAAAATTTTTATTTTAAACAAGTTCACTAGTTATGCCCATTTTTACAATAAAATACAAACAAAAAAAATCACAATAATATTAAACACTTATGACTAGAATTAAAAAAAAACACTCATGACTAGCTTTTAAAAAATTCTTATGACTAGCGTATAACTACCTATCTCAATAGCTCAGACGTTCTACCATAGAGCAGGTTAATAGACTAATAGAAAATTAATAATAATAACACTCTTTAGTGGAAGGTAACCACCAGGCGAGGTTAATGCTCAAAGCATTTTCTACCACCGAACCCTCAGAGTCTTATTATTATGTGGTCATAAACTCAAATTAATGAGGAAAAATTCATGCAATGGGTCGGATTCGAACTAACGGATCCCTACGCTACCAGACTAGCGCGTTAACCACTTGACTACCAGTGCTTTTTGTTCTATAAGAAAGCTGTCAATTTCTGTTGAAAACACCTACCACAGTAGCTTGATCGGTAAGGCGGTGGACTTGTAACCTGGAGGATTGTGGTTCGAGTCCCAAGTTGCTACTACTTTTGCTACTACCGTGGGGTTTCTACTACTCTTGATAGGGTAGAGTGACCCAGCCCTTTAGAGTCTTAAGCAGAAAATTTTACTTCCTGTAGTAGCCGACCTCAGTAGCTTGATCGATAAGGCAGCGGACTTGTAACCTGGAGGTCCGGGGGTTCAAGTCCTGGTTCCAGCGTGGATTTGGTTTTAAAACGAGTTTGAGTAGTTGTGATATCATGACAGTGATTAACACAAGTATGACAACTTTCTTTCTTTTGACTTCTCATTAAAAAAGCTGTCAATTCTGTTGAAACACCTACCTCAGTGTTTTTGATTGGGAAGACCGCGGACTTGCAATCTGGAGGATTGTGGTTTTGGGTCCCAAGTTGTGGTTCGAGTTGCTTCTATTCTTGCTACTACCGTGGGTTTCTACTATTTTTAATAAGGCGGAGTGACCCCGCCCCTAGATTCTTAAGCAGAAATTGTACTTCATGCAGTAATTCCACGCTTACTTCTATCCCCAGAACTGTTCAAGCTGGCTCATGAGCTCGTGGATCTCTACCTGACTCTGCCCTGGCGTGGTACGCTGTGGGCTGCTACTACTATCTCATAGGCCGCAGTGACCCCGCCCAAAGTCCCTTAAGCAGAAATTTGTTCTTCTGTATAATTCCAGTAATTATTTCTAGAGTCTTAAGCAGAAATTGTACTTCCTGTAGTAATTCGCCGCTTATTTTATCCCCAGAACTGTTCAAGCTGGCTCATGAGCTCGTGGGTCTCTACCCTGACTCTGCCCCGGCCTGGTACGCTGTGGGCTTCTACTACTACCTCATAGGCCGGAGTGATCCCCCCCCATAGAGTCTT
>CM044961.1:35054938-35182273 GCA_024516035.1 Bactericera cockerelli | reverse complement strand
ACACAATAAGTCCAAAAGTCGCTGGGCGTTGCTTAACTTCTGTGACAGAACGAAAATTAGTATTTAGTGTGTCATCACTGCCATCCACGACGATCAGACTATTATTTATCTAAGATCGTCGTATCAAATGCCAAGGCTGGGGCTGTAGCAAAGAACTGGAAGAGTATTTTTTTGGGGTGGTTTAACGTCGCTTTCAACTGCCTGGTCATATCACGACGGGGGTGTTACCCTCCATTCGCAGGAAACTCACAAACCTGGTAACCTCAACCAGCCTGGAATGGGCCGGAATGTCAGCTTCACGAAGTATTCACCTCGCTGGGCGTTGCTTAAATTCGGTGATCCTACGAGAACTGGTGCATTCAACGCGCCATCGACGCTGGCTGTCGGAATTTTTTTTTTTTTTTTGAGATCATCCTATCAAATGCCATGGCTGTGGGTCGGTGTAGCAATGTATATAGTGCACAGGTAGTCAAGTGGTTTAGGCGCTAGTCTGGTAATACAGGTAGCGTATGGATCCGTTGGTTCGAATCCCACCCAGTGCATGAATTTTTCCTCATTAATTTGAGTTTGTGAACACATATTAATAATAAGACTCTGAGGGTTAGGTGGTAGAAAATGCTTTGAGCATTAACCTCGCCTGGAGGTTACTTTCCACTAAGAGTGTTATTATTAGGTATTGGATGAGTATAGTCCGGTGGTCTATGGGTGGATTTAGTAAGGATGAGGGATTATAGCAGGTATAATGAGGAAAAGTATAAGCAATGCTGGTCCGGGCAAGGAAGGTAAGTAAGTATTGTATCGAGATAAAATACACTCTTCTGTATTTAAATACCAGACAAAGTAAATTATGACTTTTAAAAGTAGTTTTTTTTATGTAAAGATGAGTGTTTCACAGCCTTTTTTATTTCGTAGCCATGAAAAAGTAGCTACTGTAGACGCTTGTGGTTTATGTTGTAAATTGCGCATTGCGTATTTTGCCTCCCCTGTGAAGGCGAGAAGTGACACAATACTTCCCATTTAGGTGCTGTGTCAACACGAGCCCACCAAGCCCAACAACAGTTTCCAATTGTTTTAATACGAACATCCAAGTGCAGAGCAGAAAAATTCCTGCCCCACTGGGGATCGAACCCAGGTCACCGTGCGTGCAATGCCTAGCGCGCTAACTCACTCTGCCACGGTGACTACTGACCAAGAGGTATTGTAGAGGTGTCAGGCCAGGGGAATGTGGTTCAAAACATCCCATCTTAGAGAGTCCAAAAGTTGCTTCGTAGCGTTCGCCGAGTGAGGTCTGGCATTGTCGTGCAGAAGATAGATTCCCTGTGTTAGCAAGCCCCTCTATTTATTCTGAATTACTATTTTCAAATTTCTTGGGGCCCCCCAGTATCTTTTTGCGATGATGGTCTCCCTCTGAGCCAGATATTCAATCAATATTATGCCTTTATAACCCCAAAACACAATTTCCATGTTTTTTTTGCCCGGGTAAAGAAGGTGACCTATTGAAATAAAACAAACAGAACGCCAAAGTCAATGACTGACTGATCATCACTGTTTCTCCGAACTGGTAAATCCTAGGAAGCTGAAATTTGGTAGGTAGCTTTGTCTTATAGTCTAGATGTGCAATAAGACGGGATTTTTCGAAATTCCCACTACAACACCTGCCATTGGCGAAAAAGGACTTTTTGCTTTCACGGCCATGCCTCGCCCCGCAAAGCGGGCGACAGCCCGCTAGTCTGATATAAACTCGCTGTGATTGGTTGAAATTCCCACCAGAGGGCGTGTTAAGGTATAAAGTAGCAAATTATTTTGTTATTATAATCCTATTACATAATTCGGGCCTTATTTTGAGGAGAATCAAACTAAAAAAATTCCACTCCACGGGAATCGAATTATGGACATACCAATAGATGTGAAAACAAAAATGATGCCAACGTTACGTGGTGTTCCCAAGCGGTCACCCATCCAAGTACTATCCACGCTCGACGTTGCTTAACTTCAGTGATCGAACGAGAACTGGTGTATTCAACGTGATATGAACGTTGGCGAAAGGTGGTGAATAAATTAATACAAATCAATATATGTACCTACACTACCTACAGTCCTCCTTCATAGCAGTGAGAGCTAACCATGAAGCATGTAATATCTGTATCTGTCACGTAACAAACTATCCAATATGGCTACCTTGTTATTACCTTCAAAACCATGAAAGAAGAAAAAAAGTGTTAAAACTTTTTAATATAGGTATATTGTCATTCATAATTATATGTCAAGACCATTTTTCAAATAAAATAATATAAATAATAAATAAACTAACCTTTGTGTTAAAACTAACCAAGATGGCCGATTTTACGGGACATCTTTGAGGCATTACGGGATCTAAGCAGCCAATATCAACCATTGCTTGTAATTGAACGCCATGGCGGCGCCTACTAAGCAGCCAAAAAGTTAGGAAACCACCGAAAACAAGAACTTTCTATCTTCATTCGTTCTCGAGATATTTGATGACCGGTTCTACGGATCTTGAAAAACACCTAAAAAACACAAAGCTGGAGATTGGGAAAGTTAGTTCCAAAAGGATTCGTCAAATTAGCGCTCGTCCAGTAAATCGAGGTTTTTGGCACCTCGGTTTGGATAGCAAAACCCTCGATTTACTGCACTAGCGCTAATTTGACGAATCCTTTTGGATAGTTAACATTGCCAATCCCCGGTTTCGTGTTTCTTTTTGTTTTTTTTTTGTTTTTTTTGGTGTTTTTCAAGATCCGTTGAACCGCTCATAAATGTCTCGTTTATAATGGGACACCCTCCCTATCCCTCCCTATAAGTGACAACATCTTCCAGACGTCCTATAATGATCGGAGAGAGCACGAGACTGAGCGTTGTCTCGTAACTCAAGAAAATAAATTATAGAGCTCTTAAAAAACACATCTCCTTTTCTTTCCACCTGTGAAACCTCGGACACAATGGCCGACCCACAAAAGCAGAGCTTTCTCATTTGATTTTAATTCCTTGATATTTCATTTTTAATTCCTTCTCAGTATTGTTGAGAAAAAAAATGAAATCATAAATTTATTACGAGAGAGCTGATATGCTTTATTGTGTGGGGAAAATTGTTAAAAAAAATACCTACGAGGAGTTTTCATGGAGGTCGAGAGAGCGTGGGTTACATTTAAGTACAACTTCTCATTTTTACTTCTTTTTTAAACTAATATCATAATACTGATTTATATAGAAATTGTTTGTTGCTGTTTTTTTTTTAATTTTGGGTTTAACGTCGCTTTCAACTGCATGGTCATATCACGACGGGGGTGTTACTGTTACCCTCCATTTGCAGGGAACTCACAATCCTGCTACCCACATTGATGGTAAGATTTCGAAATAATTTCCGGATAAAAAACACTTGGCTCAATTTTTACTTAGTTAGATGAAACAAAAGAAGGCAAGTGTTTTTTTTTTTTAATACATAGATTATGTCGATGTGTATTTGTTTTACCAAGAGTTGTGTATAATTATAAGTTTTTTCTGAGAACTTATATATTTCGTTTGTAAGTAGTCACGGTGGCAGAGTGAGTTAGCTGGGTTCTATCCCCAGCCGGGCAGGATTTTTTTTGCTCTGTACTTGGGAGTTCGGGGTCCACTCATACCTCGTGAGGAAAAATGAGTAGCTGCTAACAGCTAATGAGTAGCTGTTAGCAGCGCCAGCGTCCAGTGGCGGAATTATAGGCAAAAATAAGATATTGGGATATTAAAAAAAAAAAACGGAAAAGTCCTATAATTCTACGCTACCCACTAAAATTGTGATATAATAAAACAAAGATACACATTTATTTATTATTATTATATTTATTTATTATATATTTCGTTTTTAGGATTTCGTGGGTTTTTTTTTAAAAATAGATACCTACAGCTGGAATAGGGTGGGTGGAAGAGAAATAGCCCAAGTTCTCACAATGATTGATTGCACATAGAAATATGTGAATCAGAACTAGCCAACTTTTCTACTTAGGTCGGCTGGAGACCATCACATCACACCCCCCAAATGTAGCCAAGCTGGTTACAGCAACAGCAACTTAGATATCACGATTTGACTAAAATTAAGGAGGATACATCTTAATAGCTGAGTATTATTATTATTAGCTTTAAGTGAGTACCATTGTCGATTGTTAAAGTCGATACTAGTAACGGCTTTGACTGTTTTGTTTATTCACTATAATGTAATGACAAGGTTGAAATTGAAAAATTATTATTATGCTAGTACAGGTGTGAAAAACTGATTCAACATGATGAGATTGATGAGCTCATAAGACTTTTGAACTAAAAGTTGACCTTTTTCCTGATAAGAAATATACTCAGCAAAAATGATAAAAATTAAAATTGTTTTGATTTGAATATTAATTGATCACTGGATCAGTTAACAGTTCGTGTAGTTATAGAAGTTCAATATATTAAATAAACATTTAATAAACAATAGTTCTTTTTCACAATTAAGAAAACTTAATTTGTTAATTGTAATTTAATTTTATAAATAAAGTGTCCGTTAATTCCCCCTGAAATAACAAATAAAAAGGGTGTCACTAAAGATATTTGGATCATGATTTGATATTTTCTAGACATTAAGACAAACTATTGACAAATGCTCATAAAATAGGTAAAATATGGATAATTATCACATTAAATCTAGCCGAAAGTTGGTTCTTGTCGATTTTGTTCTTCTTTTAATAATTTCTCCTGCACGAACAGGTAAGTCGCTTAATTTTAGTACTTTTGTTAAAAATGGAAATACCAATGAGGACAAAAATATTGATATATCTTGTATATAAAAGAAAAGTTCTATTATTATATTTTAAAAATATGATAAAAAACTATCAAAGGAAAGTATCAGTTACTAGATAGTACATAATAAATTATTAATATTTTGGAAAGCCAAAAAAAACTTCGAAAGACACCAGCGACATTTTTCCGAAGGACTTTAATGCGCTGATAAACATACGTGCCTTAAACACAAAAGGTAAATACCGACCTAAGAGTACCCGAAATATTGTTTGATACATTAATAATGATAATAATATCGCCTTATTTATACTGCCCGATTAGGACTATTAAGTCCCATCCCATTATTCCAGCAGTAAGCTTAAGACGTATTCTTATGTGGTAAAAATCCCAAATGGGAGGATAACTTTTCTTGTCCCGGCTGGATTTCGAACCCGCGAACCTCTGGAATCTCTGGATTCACACAGTGCCGCCTTTACCACTGAGCTACCGGGACAGACATTAATAGATTAAAAAAATGGTAACTAAGTTATTTCAAAATCTTCAATGGGTGCTCTTATTGTGTACATTCTCTTCTTACTCCACAGATTATGCAGACATTACTACAATTTACATGTTTCAACAGGATTCGAACAATATTCTATCCAAAGAATCTACAGGACCAAATTGCCAGGTTTATATTCATACTGGATCCTCTAGTAAACATTTGCCATTTGTAATAAACAATGAAATAGTATTTCCCAATCTATATGCCACACGAAGTCAAAACACAATCCAGATAAAAGAAATGATAAAAAAAAGCAGTGTTGACATTTTGAATAATGAAACAAATACAATAAACAAGGAGGACTTAATGAATAGCTTTGATCAACTCAATGATAATAATAAAACAACTATAAGTAACATAACTAATATAGAGGAAAATCTAAATAAATTATTAATTTTTGACAGCAATAATTTATCAGATACCCAATGGATATTTGATAGCAGAATATACAATAACAGAAGAGTTCAAACTATTGATACGTCCAATTTAGGAGACTTGTTTTCAAAGACAATAACACAAATGAGAGTGAACATTATTTTAAATGAAATTGATCAGCGTAATTTGAATGAAATTATTACAAAAAATAACTCTAGAACCGTTTCAACTAAAACTAAGCAAGACAAATCTAATATCCCCAGTATCATAAAGCTGAGCAAATCATTTGAGAGCAAATGTGAAAGCTGCCGTTTTGACTTTTACAAAACGAAAAACGGAACCAAATGGGACTTGATCATAATAAGAAACTATGAAGAACAGGACGATAAGAACTTCAAAGAAAGTACAGAAGAAGACTTGGAACTAGAGAACAATCCAGTGAGAGAGGTTCAAAATGATGAGCCATATACGTTAGACGTGTCCAATGATGAATCAATTCCTAATGACATTGGCAATAAATTAAAAACACGGAAAATGGATAAAGTAAAAAGTAAGTTTAT
Source organism: Bactericera cockerelli (assembly GCA_024516035.1). Lineage (NCBI taxonomy): Eukaryota > Metazoa > Arthropoda > Insecta > Hemiptera > Triozidae > Bactericera > Bactericera cockerelli. Next base: position 35,176,027 of record CM044961.1, on the reverse strand, counting down.
AAAAATTATATGGATAGTTATAAAGTTATATGGATAGATAGTTATAAAAAATTATATGGATAGTTATTTTGCATTGTAGTTTGTATACTTTATAACTATCCATAATATATTTTGTTACATAAACTAAGAATGTATTTCATAATGTCTATCCTTATACGTAGGTATCTACCGGAATTCGCTATTCGCTCTGCTACATTAAGTGAAGAAACTCATTGAAAAATTACATTTTAAGCAATTGTTTACCCACAAACTAGAAATATTTTAATGGTGAGTAATTTAAAATAAATAAAATAATAGATTCAATTATAAAATAAAATGAAAATTAATTTCTATCTGAATCGATTCATGACGAAGAAGCATTTATGTCAAGTTTTTGTTCTCAGACAAACGATCCCAAAACCAAGACCGCTCGAGAAAATTTGGATCGAATTCTAGAGATGCAGAACCAATGCTCAGTGATGACCAAAACAATGGATCGAAAACTTCAAGAGAGGAAATGATGATTTCGTCAAAGAGCAAATTACTTCTTTCTTATGACGAGAAAGATGATAATACTGAAGATCTAATACTAAAAACTTTACTCGAACAAAACTCAACTTATTTTCTAAAAATCCAATTCAAAACACAATCCTATTTCAAAGTGACATTTCTGCTTGACAATACCACCGACTATGACAGCGGTGTTTTCGAAAACGTGGAGGTTACTGTTCGAGGAACATGTGAAGATGTGTCTGGCACCGTTGGAACTAGAAATGCCCAATACTATGTTGATGTCAACACTGGGAATGATTTCAAAACACTTACCATCAACACGGTGAACAGTCAAATACAAACCTTAGAGATCATGTTTAGAAGTGAAATTCTTATAAACATAAAAAATGGCTTTGCAAATCATCAAATAGATTTGCTGGGTAAGTTCATTTTCAAAAAATACTTAATTTTCTGAATAACTATTTTTTTAAAAATGATGACAGATGTATTCAATGAACTATTCATAGCTCTGCATGCAAGTACTAGTTCGTACTTATGTAGATCACCCAACATTTAAAATATATAAATATGATTCAAATTATTTTTTATTTCTTCTAATCTTTAAAGATATCAAATTAAACTACATATAATTATGTATTATAAATTATTAAACACATTTTTTAACTATTTTTTTTTTTGGGTAGGAAAAATAACAGAAATCCAACTCAATCAACTGAAATGAATTGTATTTTTCCAGGCGCTCAGATCTTTGACATCGAATTTTACAATATTTGTTTCGACAATGGGTTCAATAGGTTTCAGTTCGATTTGTATGAGAGCGTGTCTTCACTATTTTCCAAAATACCCGCTACCAAGTTCACATCCTCAAAACCGAGTCTTACATCTCCCTGGTTCAGGAATAGAAAGGACATTTGTTGGACGGTCTTGTTCACAAATCTGACACGTCGTTGGTCTGATTATAATTATGAATGTTATGATGAGAGAAATATTGATGACAAGTAAGTTCAATATATTTCAAGCCTTAAATATAAAAAATATTTATTTTTTACAAAAATGAACACAATACTTCCGATTTGTAATGTTAGATTTTTTTTCTGAAGTAATTAAATTTGAGAAGATACCCGTTTACTTTGCACTTTGCTTTTGAGTTACATAATTTTGGTTTCCTAAGCTCCAACTACCCCTAGTCTCGTCAGGATTTGTTCGACAGTGGTGTAATTTCTACAATATCTTATATGTACTTATATAACACACATTAGCACTTGACCTTTTAATTTTCCATATCTTAAAGCTCATATAATTTGAACTTATCTGATCCATAATGGTTTCAAATACAACATATGGTGCTTGTTTCCAATATAAGATTTTCAAATCATTTATTTATTATTTATTTATTTTCAAATCATTCATTCATTTTATTTTCTTATGAATTACAGAGTTGGAATACAAATCAATGTGGAACACGGAGATGGAGAAGAAAAACAACTCCACAGATATTGTGTGGAAACAAACGGAGACATTGTGCGCATGCTCGTCATGTATGAAAACAATAGCACGGATACAGAATTCATCAGATTCCTTGTCGAGATCGACAGCACCATTGGCATCAGATTCATTTATAATAGCGACTGCAATAATGATGTCCACTTTGTCCAGGAAGGCATTTGTGATGCCATTGATAAAGTTGCTTATGATGTTGCCTACAAGCATAACTTTTATAAAGGAGGGAGTAATGTGAAGTACTGTTTGAATCAAGGGAGTCTTGTGGAAGGAAGGTGTGTGTGTCATCCAGGCTTTATGGGGAAGCATTGTGAAGAGGCGTGTGGCGAGAACAAGTTTGGGCATGATTGCTCAGGTAAATCCAAGTTGTTATCAAATATCAAATGGTTTACAACTTGTTCGTAAGCAACGAATCTTTACAATAGTTGAAATTATTGTTTTGCGATAAAATTGTGTCCAACACCCAATATTGGGTGACTATCTAGTATTTGTATCTGTGAGATTTGTTTCAGAAGATTTTTTTTTCCTTTTCCATAAAGTATCATGTTTTTGCCATCTAGTAGAAACATAATTGGGAATTTTTGAACTGTGGACACACTAAATTATTGAACAGTCCAATTGCATTCAAGCGTAGAAGTTTATAAAATTTCTTTAAATCCAATAAGCCATTTTTATTAAGCTTGCATGTTCTTGTGGCTATTTACTTACTTACTACTTACTTATTCCCATAGCCACTGCTACCTGTAGTGGTATTTGTCCTCATTCACTTGTTTATTTATTTATTGAAAAGATAGAGCCTTATTATAAGGTCTATTTACTTGATGTTTTTTGTATAAATATAAAACTAAAACTAAAGTAATAGATAATAGATACATTATTTGTGAGAAAAAAAAATCTTATAACTAGAAATACCTATATAAAAACTGTTGCCTCCAGATTTTTCTTCCTTCAGTTTCAGTTAAAGATATGTTCTGAATTTAGGTCTTCTAATAGAATCAATTCAATCTATTAACTACGTACAACAGAAGGTGTTTTGTGAATGTAAATGATAATAGTGATTTTTCCTTTTGTCTCAGGAGAATGCACAGCTAACACGAATACCACAGGTTGGAGTGGTCAGCTATCTGGCCAGTGTCAAGGGATGCTCTTGTGTACTCACTACGGTTGTACCTGTGCCCCAGGATACCATGGCAAATATTGTACTGAGCAATGTACTAGTGGATTTTATGGGAATGATTGTAAAGGCAGGTGAGAATTTCTAAATATTATGTACATCTTGGACGGACCATAATTACAACAAAGCACGGTAGTACGTATTATTTTCATTGTAATTTAATATCCACTTCCAAGTGTCAAAGAATAATAACATGTATTGTGATTATACTGTTTATACTAGTTAAAATAGAGAGGTTAGTTGATGGCATGGATATTCAGAACTATTACCTGCTGATGAGAGCAAATAAACTCGCAACAGCTGTCCAGGTATGTTCTGATATTCATGTACAATTTATTGTACATCTAGTACAACTTCTCACATTTCTGTTTATACTAATATTTATTTAATTTTACTTGAAAGATCTCCTTTCTTATTCTTTCAACGTTTGTTTGGCATGAACATTTTGATACCATTGATACTTTCTTTTCTTAAGTAAAAAAGTATGGAATATTTAATATAATACATACGTATTATTTTAAAAATATTTTGTATGATTTGAACTGTAACATTTTGTAATTTATGTATATTGGGTTGTTCCCGTTTAATAAATAAAAAATATAAAAAAAATATAAATATTTCATTTAAAACTCTCGCGATGACGTTTGTTTTGCTAGATTTTCTGTATAATTGGTCAAGTGGAATCAAAGCATTCTTCTAATTCTCAGGTGTGGCCAATGCTTCAACAACACTAGCTGTAATATCTTTACCGGCCACTGCATTGACTATATCTTTGCACCTCAGGTGTGGTCAATGTCTCAAAAATACAGCTTGTAAGTGGGTTAGGAAGTAAAACATCTATCATCTTACAAGAGGTAATTTGTCTACAAAATGTGTGATGTTGAGAGAGTTTCCCTGGCACTAACAAGGTAACTTGATGTATTTCAATTCGAATGCACTCAAGGAGATAATGTTTGTAAGAAAAAGAGCACAGTAATCCAACGTGTCATTTTCTACAAAACAAACATTTTGCTTGATCAAAGCAAACAATAGGCATTAAATTAGGTAGATTAAGAAGTAGGTAAATTAATAAATAATAATTTACTGTGTCCATAAATATGTTTTTTGAAAAGTGGTATTAAAAGAAGCTTCTAATACTCTGTGTTGTTCAAGTTTGACACGGACCTTTTGTTAATTTTTTTTTGTTGAAGAATTGAACATTCCGTCTAACTTAGTCTAATTATAGCCTTATTTTTCTTTCTAACCAAAGTGGATTCAAATGGAATAAATAGACGAACTGAAAGAAAGCCATTTTTCTTTTGTAAAAAAACGAAAGGAGGAGAAATCTTCTTCCAGTTTGGTTAACCAAAATGGATTCATAAAATTCTTGCTTCCATTTCTTTATTCCTGGTTTGTTTTCATTTTTCATTGTTTATCTTTAAAAGTACCGAAACGTATTTTTCTTTCACGAATGGTGGGGAAACTAGACTAAATGGAAATTATTGGAAAAAACCAAACCTGGAATTTTTTTAATCAAAAAGAAAAACGCGGCTTTTGTTGATCCATTTTTAGAAGGTCTTTTTGAAATAATAAGTCATACCTGTGGGGCACTCTTTTCCATTCCTGTTTGCTCAGGTGTGGTCAATGCCTCAACAACACCACTTGCAACATCTACACTGGCCACTGCACTGAGTGTGCGAGCAACCACCTGATTCCTCCCTACTGTCAGGAGTCTTACCCTTATCTGAGCAAACCTCCGCGGGTTCTCGGCAGATCATATTTCTCCGTCCAGTTGGAGGTCAACGCTCAGTCCCAGAATGTAAAAGGTGATTTTTACGTTCCTTAACCTATAATAACTAAAGTATTGTATTTGTATTGTTGTATTGTTCCCGTGTCTATCCATGAGAGAGGCTATTATTATTAGAGAGACAGATAGCGAAAAAGTTATAAAAATGATTAAAAAAAGGATAGAGTTTTTGGAAAGTACGTTGGGAAATGTAAGTGAATCCTCGATTGATATAGGTATTTCTGAATATTATACATTTACAATATAGGTGTAAAAACTAAGACTTTCAAAAATAATGAGATCAGTGATTTAGGGCCTCCCTTAAGTCGGAATTTCAACCACCCACAGCTCACTACAGCCCAAGAGTCTGGCGTACCTTAAATTTCTTCTTCTTTTTCAACTCGGCCCTTAGGGTGAACAATTTATTGCAACACTTTCCAGTTTAGTCCATTTAGGAGTAACAATGGACTATATCACCCTGCCTTAAATGAAACTTTGTGAATAGACGCTGCTGGTTGGTCAAAATTCACAAAAACTTTGATTTTCTTCCCAGGTGACACAAGTGACATGGGAGCAGACTACTTCTACGTTATACTCACAAAGGATCTAACTTGGCATACAGAAGAACAATCGAAAGAATTCGCACTGAACTTGGCGAATCCAAACTCAACAGACAACTTGCAAACCATATGGATCCACAACCTGATCCCTGGGCACACGTACGCCTTCCAAGTTTTGCTGTTTGATGACATCGGCAACACGCACGACCCTGCCAGAGCTCCCGTCACGCACGTCATGACGAAGTGTCTGACACCAGCCTACAAGCACAAGGTGACAGTGGAAGTGACGAGCACCACAGCGCGGCTCTACTGGGTCGTGACGAAAGTGATCTACGAAGCTTGGAACATAACAAAGACAGACATCAACAAAATGTACGACTTAAACACAACGATCAACCAGATCAACAGGCTGTTCAACAGCACAACCGGAGTGGAAGTGATCGAAGACTTGAACAACTTGACACGAGAAGAGCTCAATGTCGTGTTCAAGTGTAGAAAGGAGACCCAGTACAGTTTGACGGTGAAGAAAGTCACCAAGAAGAGCAGGTCACAGGACTTCAAATCCGACGACGTCCACAGTGGATTCACTCTGAAGTATCTCGACCCGGGGAACAAGTACTTGGTGAGGTTATATCTCCATAACAACAATGACTTATATCTCCATAACAACAATGACAATAATGAGATATGGAGCTCTATCGTTGAAACCGAAGCGCAATTGTCGGAAATGGATGATTTGGAAGTGGTGAGGAAAGTTGACAAGAGCGTGGTTATCAGATGGAACACAAAACAGGGCAGACGAATTGCTCCAGTAAAGGTACGTTTATTGTTTAGTATACACCTTCGCTTGAAAAGTAGCTAATAAAAAAAATTGATCCAAAATTTAAAGGACTTTATATATAATCAAATAGCTAATATTATAGCAAAGGTGAAGCAGTAGGTAATTGGTTTGAAAGGTCTGATTGAGAGAATTTCATAAGTTTTCTAAAGTAGGCATAACAAAGATAGACATTAATAAGAGTTGAAACTATGAAGTTTTAATCCAACCATTCCTAAAAACAAAAATGACTTACGAAACAATAATACAACACAGAAAATCACTTTTAAATACGCTACAAAAAGAAAAACTTTTGGAATTCTAGGATATGACAAACAAACTATTACATCAAAATCCTTCTACTTTTTTCCAGAAAATCAAACCAACTAACACCAGCATACAGAATGAGACAACCGGAACCAAGTTAAACCAAACCACAATCGCTTCTCAATATGATACGGACAGAACGAACGCCTCAAATTCTAGAGTGGGCAAAACTATGTACTACATCAAGTACAAAATAGTCAAGCAGAGGGCCTGTAACCAATACTTCAACCACAACACTCAAGTGATAGCAACAACCAAAACCGAGTATAAGTTAGAACTCGACTACTTTACGACATACTCGATTTTTCATCACTGAGAACAAAGGTGAGTGCGTGTTTTTACATCTATCAAATTAAAACTACAGCACAATCTTAAACAAAGAAGTCATTTCAAAGGCATCAAACACGTAAGAAGCATGTAAGCATGTAAGAAGAAAAAAAAATCTCGGAAGTAATAGTGTGTTGTGATTTCTTCTGTGTTAAAACTAACCAAGATGGCCGATTTTAAGTTACAGATAGAACGAGTTCTCCATTGCTTGTTCCTCCATGAACCGACCCCAGTAGCTTGATCGATAAGGCGGCGGACATGTAACCTGTAGGTCGGTGGTGCAAGTCCCACTTGCAGCGTAGATTTAGTAAAGCGAGTTTGAGTAGTTGTGATACAACGAAAGTGATTAACACAAATATGATAACTTTATATATTTTTTTTTAAATCTAGAAATGTGTAATGATTTTCTCTGTGTTCGGGCTAGGACTGAAAAAGACACCATTTTCCCTTTTTTCAAGGTCAATCACTCGCCAACCAGTACCTGTTCGTCTCGACCAACGCGAGCGTGCCCGACATCTCCCCCCACCTGTTGCACGTGACACGCGTGACCGCCTCCTCCGCCAGCCTGGCCTGGGCAGACCTCAGTCTGAGCAACTACGAGTGTGCCCTGCTCAACGGCATGCTCATGACCTACGAGCTGGTGGTGACCTCTGGTGACAACTCCACGGAGACACACCTGTGCGAGGAGTTGGAGTTGGAGTTGCAAGGCCTGAGTTCCGACGTGGAGTACGGAGTGGAGTTGAGATACGTGAATCATGTGGGCAAGAGTCGGGACAGGTTTGCGTTCCTGACTTTCAGAACTCTGTGATTTGGTCGGCGTCAAGGCGCATCGGTCGGTCCGGTAATCCAGAGATCATGGGTTTGAAACCCAGCCGGGACATGAGATGTTCTACTCCCATTTGGGATTTTGACCACATAGTAATGCGTCTTTTGACCACCGCGAGATATGTATCTGGTTCTGTGCCATGAACAAGGAAGTATTAGGATTTTTTGGTAAAAATTATTGTGACACAATGATGCGCATTGCATAAATAGATAAATACCAGGCGTACACAAGAAAATACTGACTCAACTGCTTTCAGCACTTGAGGCCTTGAGTGTATAGTATTCATTTTTTCTTCGCTAAAGTAAAACAAGTGTAAACATGTATTTTTAAATATAGAACATCTATTCAAAACGCACCCCATCAGTATTAGTGTCCATGATGCAGCATTGCCTCGTTGAATGGCGATTGATAATTTATTTGCGTTTTCAATAAAGGTAAGTACGTATGTGGCAACAAGGTCAATACGGAATTGAATGTGTTTCAAGGAACTCGTCTTCTACTAGGCCTGAACCACTCACTACCCAATGGCAAAGTTATCTTAGTTGTGTTAATAAAAATAATTCTCTGGCACAGATACCTGTATCACAGTAGTGCAAGGATTATATGGACGCATAGATCTAATGTCTAGTCCCCTGCCTTGTCCAATTATTCTGTTTAGTCCTGGTATGTCCAATGTTTTTCCTGATATGAGATATTCAGGACAAAGATTTTACACTCTAGCTCCAATGGCTGCTAGTCATATAATATATTATCATATCAGCTTTTCACATTAACCTCATACAGCCTAACTTGGCGCGGTAATACCAGTCTGGCGTGTTCTTAATTCATTTGGGAGATAACATAATTTGTTGTTGGAAAAAACCCTGCCTCACAATCGTGACACCATAACTGTTCAAACTCGCGTTTCTAAATATTAATTTGCTAAACTTGGGACTTGAACCACCGACATTGCTCCGCCGTATTGATCGATCTACTGAGATACGCCTTAATTAAATAATAAAAAATATTTTATTATTGAATGTTCGTTGGGTATATTGTGCTCACCGAGATAAAAGAGGCAAATTTGAAATAAAGTTGGCTTGAGACCATAATAATTATAATGACACTCTTTAGTGGAAGGTAACCACAAGGCGAGGTTAATGCTCAGAGCATTTTCTAGCACCTAACCCTTAGAGTCTTATTATTATGTGGTCACAAATTCACATTAATGAGGAAAAATTCATGCACTGGGTGGAATTCGAACCAACAGATCCCTACCTGGATTACCAGACTAGCGCGTTAACTACTTGACTACCAGTGAGTGCACATATCATTCAACCTCCAGCTGTAGCCAAGCTGGCTACAACCACAACAACAACATACCTGTTAAGAATATCTTAATTAAAAGCTTGACAACAAGAACTAATCTCGAATCTCTTGGAAAGTTTAAAGTTTAATAGAAAAAATTATGGTAATCACCCAGGTAGGACTGATACGCGTATTTGCTTTTAAAGAAAGAAAAGAACTTTCTCAACAATTAAACGATTCTGAAGAAGAGTAACTCTATGGTAGATACTTATGACATTCTTTTAGTTTTTTTTTGTATAACTAGGTTACAATGATTTTTTTAACTTTATCGTCGACATTTTTTTTAGTTTTTTTTTTTTACCGACCCCAGTAACTGGATCCTCAGTAAGGCGGCGGACTTGTAACCTGGAGGTCGGTGGTTCAAGTCCCATGTTCAGCGTAGATTTAGTGAAGCCAGTTTGAGTAGTTGTGATACCACGAAAGTGATTAACACAAACATATATGATAATGTTTACTTTCTTGTTTTTTTTTTTTTTTAAACATTGCCGTTGATGTTTGACTGTATATTTTTTCAGTAAAAAAAGCACAATAATTATTTTAGTGTTTTTTTTTCCAGAGGATCAGTTAGCTGTCAGAAAATGTTCTGTTAGAAGGCATTACCATTTTACATGCTGACAAAGGACATGTGAAACTTTTATTAAAGTCGGTATCATTTTTTTTTCCCCAAGTTTTTGCAGGGTGTGAGGTTCTTTGTAATTAATTTAAAAGTCACCAGAGAGAGATATATAGGGAAGGAAAAGGAGAAAGAGAAAGAGAAATAGAAAGAGAAAGAGAGAGAGAAAGAGAAATAAGGAAAGAGAGGGAGAGATATATAAGGGGAAGGAGAAAGAGAAGGAGAGCGAGAGAGAGAAAAAGAAAGAGAGAAAGATAAATGGAGAAAGAGAGAGAGAGAGAAAAGAGATAAATGGAAGAAGAGAGAGAGAGAGAGATGATAGAGTAGGAGAAAAAGAGAGAGAGAGAAGATAAATACAAAAAGAAAGAGAAATAAGGAAAGATAAGGAAGGAGAGGGAGATAGATAAAGAGAGAGGAAAGAAGAGAGAGAGATACATACTGGTATGATATGAATAAAGTTTCAACTTTAGATAGAAAAAGGACAGAAAGAAAGGTTTTCCCTAGCAAAATCATGTATAGTCTACCTAATGTTATTAAATAATAATAAAAAATGTGCCCCTAAACCCTTTTTTCATTATCTAAATCATCTATTTTACCCATGGAATTAATTTTCCGAGAAAATTTCATATCACGATGTATTTTTTATCGCGAAATCGTTCAATTCAATTCCGTCATTTACAGACTTAACAGGCCAGCTAATTTTTTAACTGGCCAGTTAATTTGCTTTGGACATTGGAACTTTTTTTGCCGTCCATCTCTTCTACAGAGAAGATATGGGGAAATACCTATCTGCATAAAATTTACACTCGCAGTCTGAATCTTTAATTCAATAATTGCATCAACGACATTCATTTAGGTATACATACGGTAGATAAATGTAGGTACATAGGTAGATACATGTAGATACAAAGTAATTTTCTGTGTGAAAGGTCTGCACCAACCGGGAAGCGAACTCACGACTACGGGCAATAGTCATAATCGTTACACCATATTAGAGGAGGCTGGCACAGTTAGTAATGGGTAATAGGTGTCTAATAACAGTAATAACTACTCGAACATAATAATTATTAAGATCAATTCAAAGTGAATGCAATTATCGAGATTGACAAACTATTGGCAATATGGCCATTCGTCCTGAATCTATTGTGGGCAATAATTATTTATGTATTGCTTCAACACGTTCTCGTTGTAAATATCGATTATACACTCACGTTTTCGTAATCTATGTAAGCAATATTAATCAATAGAATAACTATTTATGATTAGAGTTCTGATTTATTGATGTCGTAGCGTATAGTAGATTAACGTATCAAACCACTAGGCCGAGGTGTGAAGAACGTCCTATACAAAAAAAAAAACACATTCCGACAGAGTTTTTGTTAATCACTTTCGTTTAACGTCCTGATCAGGACGGGGGTGTTACCCTCCATTCGCTTGGAATCGTACCAGCTACCTACATTAACCTTACCCAGCCTGGGTAGGGCCGGAAATGCCAGCCTCACGTATTTGGAGGGAACAGAATTTTCTTCGAAAAGTCTGCCCCAACCGGGGATCGAACTCGGGATCTCTGGACTACGGGCAACGGGCAGTAATCTGAACCGTTACGCCACGGAGGCTGGCTAGTTGAAAGGCGTTGCGAAGCAATGCTTCAGTCAATGGGATTCTATCTCATTTGATTGTAATGTATACCTATAAGGGCGGAGCATACATTTTTTTTAAAGGTAATTGTGTCCCGGAAGAGTTTTAGCATTCATTACTTCAGGACATTCCAGGAACGGAAAAACTCGGTCAGAATTTTCCGCTCCGTCCGGGATTCGAACCCGCAACCTTCGGGTCGGTAACCAATGCTCTTAACCACTGAGCCACGGAGGTCGGCGTTACATTGCGAGACAAAGTTGCACTTAGGGAGATTCAGGCCTGAGAAGACAATAACTCCAGTTTTGAACCAATAGAACTAACAATACACTAACGCCAAGCAGGTAAGCTAAGTAACATCCAGCAAGGCTGGTATAGAATTAACAATACACTACTCCAAGCAGCTAAGTTAGGTAACATCGAGCAAGGTTGGGGTTTGGTAGGTGACGACAGATCCAGAAACAAAACATCGAGCTGGCTATTCCCGACCTGAGAGAGGTTAATGGGGGGTAAAACCGCTAATTGGAATAACCTCTAATTTTTAGAGACGCTAAGAAAAAATAAATAAATACTTCCGACATCTTATGGTAAAAAATAAATATTATGATAAAAAAAATAATAACAAAACACCACCGGAAATACCTATCAACCTTACTGTTGACAAAATCCCCCCAAAAACACCACTTCGTGGTTAAAAAAAGAAGAACGCCTCACTCAAAAGAATGATTATAATTAACTAAAAATAAATGATATCAAACTGAGAACACCTTACCCCTTCTCTTTCTATATCTCTGCACTCGTCTGTGAATTTATTCCTCTTATGTTTATCTTTCTTTATCCTTTCTAGGGGTCATCCCAAACTTGATTTCTCTTTAAATTTACTTGTTGCACGGCAATAAAAATTGGCGGTCGGACTATGATTTTTCTGAACTTATTTGAATTGAATCGAGAAAATTACACCGCGACCGCCATTTTTTATTGCCGTGCAACAAGTAAATTTAAAGAGAAATCAAGTTTGGGATGACCCCTAGAAAGGATAAAGAAAGATAAACATAAGAGGAATAAATTCACAGACGAGTGCAGAGATATAGAAAGAGAAGGGGTAAGGTGTTCTCAGTTTGATATCATTTATTTTTAGTTAATTATAATCATTCTTTTGAGTGAGGCGTTCTTCTTTTTTTAACCACGAAGTGGTGTTTTTGGGGGGATATCAGTTCTTTTTGTACGAAAATATAGGTTCATACACTACTGAAACATTTTATGAATAACAAAATTAAATAAGCTGGGAAAATGTGAATGTATCAAGTTGTCTTTTTTTTTAAGATATAGTTTAAGTAGTAGGTATTTAATTTTTCTAAGGTCATTATGTATTTGGATCACAGATTTGGTCCCCTGAGTCCCCAAAGTAAGTAAATAATATATAAATTTGCAATGCAAGACCTTTTGATTCTATACTCCACATGATTAGGTTTATCTTTCAATGCTGAATAGACCTCGGAGCCTCCTGAATCGATCTCCTATGAGGGACACTAAAACACCTGGATTTATAAATGACAAAGAAATTAATTTGTAATCAACTAATCACCTTATCAAGGTGAGGTAATGAGTTCTCTCCCGTTGACCTTTTCTTACCCGAATTCACTCCGGCTTGTCGTAGGGGTCACCACGAGTATCTCTCCCGGAAATAAGACCATGCTCTTTTACATTAGGTATTTAAGAAAATGAAAATTATGAAATTATCATTTTTATATAAGAATCGACCTTTTATAAGGATATCTTTAAAATTTCTAACTAATGAAAGGCAATGCCTTCAGTGTATAGTAGATTTAAGTAAAATACATTGAAGGCCATGCCTTAGGAATATAGAAGTGTTAGGGATAATACATAGAAGGCAATGCCTCGGGTTTATAGTAGGGTTAGGAAAAATACATAGAAGGCCATGCCTCAGGTCTACATCAATGATTCCTAGGTGTTTCGATTATAATGTTTATGCTAGGCCTAAAATATGTAGATGTAAACTCAGGTAAAAATGCAAGCGACGCGACGGGAGACAATTAGGTGTTCATAAAACCATGAGCGGGAGAGAACACGGTGGTGACGTCCCTTATCAATACCTCACGAGGTATGAGTGTACCCTGGACATAATGGACAGAGAGAAAAAACTTCCCTAAAGGGGATCGAACCCAAGACATCGTGCGTGCAAGCCTAGTATGCTACCCACTTGACCAAAGTCACTATTTTGTCACAACTTTTAATGAGTACATTCATCATTTTTTATCTCCATCCAAACATGATTGTCCATAATCAATCTCGTAATGCCGCCACACGTCATTGGCCAATTCTGCAACTTCTAAAATTTTCCTCGCGAGGGTAATGAGGTTGTCATGAAGATAAAATATAAAGATCGGAAAAACAAAGCAACGTCTAGCCCAAAGTGAAAATATAGAGCTAAAAAATTTCGTCCCCGCCAGGATTCGAACCCATGCTGACTGGGTTGCAGGTCGAGCTTGCTACCAATAGACAAAGTTGTCTTCTGAAGAAACGGACGGAAAATGAACTAACTAAATATACTTGGAAACTTAAACATTAAAATTTTGCAGTGAGAGAGCGAGGTCATCTCGAAAAATACATACTGGCCAATATCTGACCATTAAGCTAAGGATTCGAAGGTACCTATCCGCCAAAGAAAATGAAAAGGCCACCAGGTGCCACCCAGTGGACCGGATGAAGGAATAAAATCAATAAATTTGGTATCTGCTCATCAAGATCTTTCATTTGATACCACTTAAGAATAGTATTATCCTTCAATTCCCGATTTGGGCTCCCAAAATCCGAGGCCGCCCAAATTGGCCGCCCGCTTATAATTTAGAATTTTTTTTTGGTCCGGGCTCATCTCCATTATATCTTGATCACTTTAGACACCTCACTTAATCTTCAGTGCCAAGTTAAAGACACGAAGTCGGGTCTCAAAGGATCCGTATAAAAAAAAAAAAACGGAAAAAAAAAAAAAAAAAAATTATGAATCTTTTCATGTCTTTCACGATTGTTCGGGGGTCTCGGAAATAGGGTTCCCGGTGGCCTAGGAAGTCAAACAAAGAGTCAAATCAACTTAATTTTCAACGTAGAGTCCATTTCTGCAATAAAAATCGCAATTTTTGAAATTCATGTTGCACTTTTCGCTGGCTGAAAGTACATGAAATGCATGGGAACTATGTTTTCCGTAACCTTACACTCTGCCGGGCTGTCTCTTTCTTTGTATAGGCGTTCTTCACACCTCGGCCGAGGTGTTTGATAATTACAATATAAAAAAAAAATCATAATAATTGATATAATTGCATTTTTTTTCTCTCTCTCTCTCTTTCTTTCTTTTTTCTTTTAACACGCATATCTTGAGATAGGTAAACAAGATAGTAAGTTATTGTTGACAATAACGAACTACAAGACGGGTACTCCCAAGATAGCATCTTGTCAACAATTAACCACAGGACTGGTACCTGCTGTACACAAGTGGTTAACAATTAGGTGTGAGATTGGTCCTAGAGATAGCGGGGGCCTTGGTGTTTGTGGTTGACCGCCCAAGAGAGAAGAGAGTGTCACTTGAGTACATCTGTATATATTTATGTATCTTATCTATGTTGTTTATCTTTTTTTTTCTTTTTAATATTGTTCTAGCAGACACCGTGGCACAGTGAGTTAGCGCGCTAGGCATTGCACGCACGGTGACCTGAGTTCGATCCCCAGCGGAGCAGGATTTTTTCTGCTCTGTACTTGGGTGTTCGGGGTCCACATATTCCTCGTGAGGAAAAATGAGTAGCTGCTTTAATGTTAGTAGCGACCAGTGGCGGAATTATAGACAAAAAAAAAGATATTGGGATTTTAAAATATGGAAAAGTCCTATAATTCTGCGCTACCCACTAAAATTGTGAAAGAAACACATTAATTTATTTATTTGTTTTTAATATTGTTCTAAATTTTGTATTTTAGTTTTCATCATTACCTGTTTATACATACAATGTCCTTTTAATAAAGAGTTAATAATAATAATAGTGTAGTGTCACACCAGTTTGTTTTAAATAATAATAATACTCTCTAGTGGAAGGTAACCACCAGGCGAGAGTAATGCTCAAAGCATTTTCTACCACCTAACCCTCAGAGTTTTATTATTATGTGGTTACAAACTCAAATAAATGAAAAAAAATTCATGCACTGGGTGGGATTCAAACCAACGGACCCCTACGCTAACCACTTGACTACCAGTTTATCATAAAAATACGGATGAAATATTGGAATATCGTCTCGAAGGAAGCGAAATAAACACCATATCTGATTCGCAAACATTGCGAGTTTGAATGATTTAGTGGGTCAATGCTAAGTTGACAAGGAGACGCTGATTATCTTCTTCTATCTTGATTTATTTATTTAATAAATTACATTTAATTCAGACATCTCTCTGCAATATTTTGCACTTCTTCTAAGGACGAGCTTAAGGGGAGTGTTTTTTTTCTCAATAATGTACAAACGCAACATCAAGTTCGAGTTCGAAGTTATCATATTTGTGTTAACCACTTTCTTGATATCACAACTACTCAAACTCGCTTTACTAAATTTACACTGAAATCGGGACTTGAACCACCGACCTCCTGGTTTCAAGTAAGGTGACTTATCGATCAAGCTACTGAGGTCGCAAACGCAACTTATTATTGTTGCAATTACATGAACTTAAAAAGAGTACAACAAAAATTACAAAGGCAGGCCAACTATATCTTTACAAATTACTTTGAAAGTTTCAACATGCATGCTTAGATCCCATTTAGATGAGTGTTGATTGTACAAAAACATAGCTGATATCTCAGCTCTCTCTCTCTCTCTCTCTCTCTCTCTCTCTCTCTCTATCTATCTATCTCTTTCTTTCTCTCTCCCTCTCTCTCTCCCTCTTTCTCTCTCTCTCTGTCTCTCTATCTCTTTCTCTCTCTCTCTCTCTCTTTCGCTTTCTCTCTCTCTCTCTTTCGCTTTCTCTCTCTCTCTATCTCTCTCCAAATAATTCCGTGTCCGTGAGACAGGCACAGATAAATATCACACGGTGGTGAGAGGATTATATGGACGCACAGATCCAATGTCCAGGCTCCTTCATGTCCATTGTGGATTTTCACATCCTGATATGAGATAGTCAGAATGGTACCTTATCCTGATTCTTGTGGAATCCTTAAGTCCTGGCCTAGCCCATCTCCCTCTCTCTCTCTCTCTCTCTCTCTCTTTCTCTCTCTCTCTCTCCTCCTCTCTCTCTCTTTCTACTTCAAGCTCTCTAAAATATCCGGATGATCACCGAACGTTAAGGCTAAACTTAATGGACCAGAAAGAGCGGAGAGAGACTAAGGATCCAAGGAACACAGATATCAGAGAGTCAATAAATCTACCGATAAGGTAACAAGAAGAAAATCACTGATCTTGAGAAAATCAGTTTCTATTTATGCTAATTTTTTCAATGGGTGGGTCACTTGCAAATGGCAAATTTTTTTTAAAAAAAATTGAAATCGTAGCAATAAGATTTTTTTGTTGTTGCAAAATCGAACACAATACTCCCGATTTCTGAACTTCGGACACCTTTATCTCTCATAATAAAGTTGTCATATTTATGTTAATGATCTCGTGATATCACAACTACTTTAAATTGCTGTACTAACTCTACGCTGAAACCGTGACTTGAACCACCGAATTCCAGGTTGTAAGTCCGCCGCCTATTCGATCAAGCTACTGAGGTCGTTCGTATTTATTATTTATTTTTCCATGCCAACATCTATAATAAAATTTTATTGGTCGATTGCACACCCGGTGGCCCGGGTTTAAATCCCAGCCGAGTTGAAATTTTTGAAGGAAATTGAAATCTTGCCGTCTTGTTGATCAAACTACTGAGGTCGGTTATCGCTCATGATAAAGTCGCTTTAAAATTTCTTCAGGAATCGTTACGTGTGCTCAGAACTTACAAAAGAGATTTTCAAAAATCTACTGTTTGACGTAAAATTTTACGATGTTTCTGGGTTAAAAAAAAGTCATAGAAATCCTTACGCTGAACTATTTCAATAGAGCCAAAAAAATAGGTGAAAGTGGTCCATTCGATTTCTATCTATTCTTTTAGACATCAACCTCCATTGCACATGATGATAAAAAATATCTGTGATCTTGATTGATTCCGTTTCCATACCCATAGGACATCTTCCGTTGCTAATCTATGCCATCGGATATCGGCATTGTAAGCGAAGGTCGCGGGTTCGAATCCTGACGAGGACGAAAATAGACAACCACTAAAATCGATCACAGTGATAATAATAATAGACTCTTTAGTGGAAGGTAACCACTAGGTCAGCTCAATGCTGAAAGCATTTTCTACCACCTAACCTTCAGAGTACTATTACGACGTGGTCATATAATCAAATAATTAGCTCAGTGGTTAAGTACTCGCTTGTCATGCAGAAGGTCCCAGGTTCGATCTCCCGTACCGACAAAAAAATTGTACTCTTAATTTGGTTACAACTGTTTCTAAGGGACACCTTCCGGTCCGCCCATGTTGACCCAGCACCTGAATGGGAAGTAGTGTGTCACAACTCGCCCATCAGAGGGGAGGCATACTACGGGGCGGGCATGCTACAACACAGACCACAAGCGTCTACAGTAGCTCCTGTTTCAGGGCTACGAAATAATAAAGACTGTGAAACACTCATATATTATTATTATGTAAAAAATAAAATAAAAAAGAGGAAAAATTCATGCATTCGATGGGATTCAAACCAGCCGATGCCCATGCTACCTGGACTACCAGACTAGCACCTTAACCACTTGAATATCAATGTACACTCAGGTAGTGATCTCTTCTTGAGAAACTTATCCAAAGTATAGAGTAGAAAATTTGCCAACCAGCTGGGGTTCGAACCCTCGAAATATATTGATAAAATAACGTAATTTTCTTTGTAAGAGAAAGGGTAGTTGTACCCTGGAACCGCTTTCGCATTACTTCAGTGCACTTTACCTTTACATCCATACCATTCCGCAAAAGGAAAACTCGGTCAGAATTTTCCACTCCGTGTGGGATTCGAACCCGCAACCTCCGGGTCAGAAAGCAATGCTCTTTCATACCCACTTTGTCACAAAGGTCGGCAAACTTAAGTAGCTAAATTAATAATAATAATAGTATCGCCTTATTTATACCGCCCGTGTCCGCGATTACCGATTAAGACTATTATGTCCCAGTATTCCAGAAGTAAGCCTAAAGTATGCCATGGTTTGGAACCCGCGACCTCTGGATTACCAATCACCAACTTACTGCAACATTGTGTTTTCCCGATAAAGAAGTATTACCTTTTTATAAAGTAATTATTTCAAGACCTTCATTTTTTATTGAGCCATATTTAAGAGCATCTTTATCATAAGTATGCATAATTAATGAAATATGTACAGTCAATTATGTAAATTGTAATTATGATGGAATCATGCTGTTAAATACGTACCGTTCGTATGTCCACAATAATTTCTGTCAGGTCTGAGTCGTAATAATTATTGATACTACCTACAGTCAATCCTGGATACTGAATATAAGAGAACTTGATGGATCGGATTTTTTGTTCTCTCATATCCAAATGTGTCTTATAAAGAGGTTATTTTTCCTTGTGGAGAGGTAAATTCCACGTGAAAATTGTTCTTTTATATCCAGGAGTCTCTTATATCCGGATTTCTATTTTATTCAACTTTCTCTTATATTCAGGTTTCTGTTATATCCAGGTTTCTGTTATACCTATCCAGGGTTCTCATATATTCAGGTTTTTGTTATATCCAGATTTCTCTTATATTCAGGTTTCTGTTATATCCATGTTTCTCTTATATTCAGGTTTCTGTTATATCCAGGTTTCTCTTATATCCAGGTTTCTCTTATATCCATATTTCTCTTATATCCATGTTTCTCCTATATCCAGATTTGACTACCTACCTATCAACAATTCTAGAGTATAATTATTTCAAGAAGTGTGTGTTCGTCCAACCAAGCAAGTGTGAGGAGAGGACTGAGGTAGCTATTCAAAGTTCTTGAGTTAGTGGCGACCAGTGTAATTGACTCGGGTTAGAAATAATACATGAAAATGAGCACACGATTAGCTCAGTGGTCAGGTATTCGCTTGCCATACGGAAGGTCCCCGGGTTCAAACCCCAGAGCCGACAAAAATGTATTTAAATTTTGATTACAGTTGGCAGTTGCTTGTAAGGGATACCTTCCGGTGCGCTCGTGTTGACCCAGCACCTAAATAGGAAGTACTGTGTCACTTCTCGCCCATCAGAGGGGAGGCGTACTACGGGATGGGCAAGCTACAACACAGACCTCATCCACCCAGTCTGTGTCGGGGCGGGCACAGCCAGCATCACGAGAGTGCTAATTTGAATGGTCACCCATCCAAGTCCAAAACTCGCTGAACGTTTCTTAACTTCAGTGACAGAACAAGATCTGGTAAATTTAACTGCCATCGACGCGACTCTAGCATAGGTACATCTTTTTTCTTTTTTTTTTTTTTTTGGTTACGTCGCTTTCAAGTGCAAGGTCATATCACTACGGGGTGTTACTCTGCATTCGTCGAAAACTCACAAACTAACTACTCAAATTAACCCCACCCAACTGAGTGAGGTCGGGAATAGCCAGCATCACGAGGGATCAAATTTGAATGGTCATCCATCCAAGTTCTAGCCTTGCTGGACGTTGCTGAACTTTCTAATGTGGGTTAAACGTCGCGTCGCTTTCAACTGTATGGTCATAATATCATGACTGATTTTTTTTTTAATTTTGGTCTAACGTTGCGTCAGTTTGAACTACATGGTCATTGGTCATATCACCACGGGGCTGTTACCCTTCAATTCGCAGGAAACTCACAAACCTGCTACCCACATTAACCTCACCCAGTCTGGGTTGGGCCGGAATGACAGCATCACGAAGTCTTCACTTCGCTGGACGTTGCGTTACTTCGGTGATCCTACGAGAACCGGTGCATTCAACGCGCCATCGACGCTGCGCGCTGGCTGGAAATTTTCACATCTATAGATTTTAAATTTTCATCCTGAATGCCTCGAGTATTGGCCCTCTTGGAGTCGCCTCTGGTTTCGGCCAGTACAGAGAGGCTCACAGCAAGTCTCGGCTCTCGTCCCGAGTTCTCTCCCGTCAGTCACTGGCAGTCACTAAACTCGACCCAGAGTGTCCCAGAGTCAGTCT
The DNA here is from genome assembly GCA_024516035.1 of Bactericera cockerelli. NCBI lineage: Eukaryota > Metazoa > Arthropoda > Insecta > Hemiptera > Triozidae > Bactericera > Bactericera cockerelli. The sequence continues at coordinate 35,155,406 of CM044961.1, read as the reverse complement.
TCATCCATCTCTCCTTCAGTGCGGTTCTGTCTGTCGCCATGGACAGACCAAAATAAATAGACCAAAAATTATTTTAATTAACATCTACATACCTCATTTAGCTTACCTATTTGTTAAAAAAAAAAAAAATCATCAATTTTAATTACCTATTTTTCTTTAATAAGACAAACGTTTCACTTCTTAATCATTTTTCTGTCGTAGACCAATTTACATTTAGATGCCTATAAATATTTTATCTCGTTACAAAGTGTTTATGTATTAATTTAAATTTTATATTAATTTATCGATTATACAAAAGAGAGCTTAATTTCGGTCTCTCCATTGGTCTGTGGTCATTGGCGGAACAAACTTGAGCACTTCAGTTTGGTTTTGCCTACCGTCTTAGACTGGCGAACATTCAATAGGTCCTTAGTTCGAGTTTGTCGAACATTTTAGACGGATTTTCAAACCAACCAGTTCATTACGACCTCTCGTTATAAAGATAAAGACCTCTCATTAACATTTTAGACTGATTTACAAACCAACCAGTTCATTACGACCTCTCGTTTTAAAGGTAAAGACCTCTCGTCTTAAAGATAACAACCTCTCGTTATAAAGATAAAGACCGCTTGTTAACATTTTATACCTATTTTCAAACCAATCAGTTCATTACGACCTTTCGTTTTAAAGATAAAGACCTCTCGTCATAAAGATAAAGACCTCTCGCCATAAAAATAAAGACCTCTCGTTATGGGGGTCGCCAGTTTAATCGTCTTGGCACTGGCTGCTGTCGGCTGCGCAGCCGGGGCGGAAGAGTATCGGCTACCACAAAGCCTGAAGCCCATGCACTATGATCTGACCATCTTCACAGATGTCAAGGAGCCGGAGTTCAAGTTTAACGGGAAGGTGGCCATTCAGGTGAGTAGACAACCTATTTATGCATAATAATAATAATAATAAATAAACAGAATAATGCAGCTTGGTAATATTGTTAACAATCCTACATTCAACATTGACTGATTTAATGATACTTTAAACTCATTAAAATCAAATCTTATTGATTTAAGTTCACTAAATCGCCACACCAATAGTGTTCTGATCGCTTATACCTACTTAGTTTTAGTAATTATTTTTAAGATTTTTATTTCTTTTTAAATTATTTTATTATATTGTGTTTTAAGTATTTTATTTGTTTTGTGTAGGGAAATTCTTATGTATCATGGGTAGCACCCGTCTATTAAATAAATAAATACTCTTTAGTGGAAGGTAAACTACTAACCCTCAGAGTCTTATTATTTAGTGGTCACAAACTCAAATTCATGAGGAAAAATTCATGTACGGGGTGGGATTCGAACCAACGGATCACTACGCTACCTGGATTACCAGACTAGCGCCTTAACCACTTGACTACCAGTACATACATATACCTACATAGGAAATGCCATGGATGAGTAAGTAGTAGAGACGCTATAACGTGTATTTTATGAGTAATAAATCTGTCCCATAACAGACTATCCAATATGGCTACCGTTATTACCTTCAAAAGCATTTCAAAATAAAAAATAATTTGTTATATTTGTGATTAACTAACAAAGTAAATCGGCCATTTTCACGTTTAGAGGAATAAAACTAACAGACAGACAGCGGAGAGACACAAAAGAAGAAGAGTCAAGTTATTGACACAGATCCAACCTAGCCAACCTCAAAGCCACCAACATATCTCCCAAAATATAAACTCGAGGATCTGGCGTGAACGACACAGGCTTATCAACTTGTAAAAGCGCCGCCCCCGATAAATCCGACAAAAAACCTAGCCAGATTATTTAAATTCTTGAAACCAACCGACTATCGGACATTTCCAAAAATAACCTGAACACTACCAATAATATACACGGAAGTAATCAATTCAAATTTCACACAGGATTATTCACACCCACACTTCACACTCACAGCTGGATATAAACTCACCCACTTGACGTTCTGACCCATTTCTTCCTCATTTCTCCTCTTTGTCTGCTTCTTTCTCTCCTCCTCCTTCTCCTCCTCCCTCTTCTCCTCCTCCTTCTTCTTCTCCTCCTTCTCGCCCCCTTTCTTCCTCCTTCCCTCCTTTCTAATTATTTTTCTTTTCTTCCTTATCCTTTTAATCTTTCTATATCTCTCCTTCTCTCCTTCTCTTTTTTTCTTCTTCTCTACTTCTCTCCTTCTCCAGTCTTCTCTTTTTCTCCTTCTCTTCTTCTCTTCTTCTCTTCTTCTCTCCTTCTCTATTTGTCTCCTTCTCTACTTCTCTCTTTCTCTCCTTCTCTTCTTCTCTCCTTTTCTTTTTTTCTTCTTCTCTATTTGTCGTCTCCTTTTCTACTTCTCTCTTCCTTTCCTTGACTTCTTCTCTCTTTCTCTCCTTCTCCCCTTTTCTTCTTCTCTTCTTCTCTCCTTCTCCTCTCCTCTTCTCTCCTTCTCTCCTACTTATCTCTCTCTCTCCTTCTTCTCTTTCTCTCCTGCTCTCCTTCTCTCCTACTTATCTCTCCCTCCTTCTTCTTCTCCTCCTCCTCATTTCATCCCACTCCCCATCCACCAGCTCCACCTAAGAAATCCACTCCACTCCACAGTCCCCACACCTCCCTTAACCCCCTAGAGCACAGAAAGTCAAATAAGGGACAATTATTTACATTTATACTATTCACACTCACTCACACACATATGTTTTTTACTCGAAATGTTGCGTAGGAGCTTAAATCAAGATAGATGAGCACAAAAAAAGGAGCAATCAGCAGTGATTCAGACAAATCTGCTTAAATTTCACAGGGACTTGTGCAGTATCCGACTCATTTTTTTGTTTCTTGATAATATTATTTTCTCTCTTCCTCTCTCTCTTTCATTCTCTCTCTCTCTCTCTCTCCCTCCCTTTCCCTTTTTTCTCATTATCTCTTTCTCTTACTCTCTCTCTCTCTTTTCCCATTCTCTTACTATCTCTCTCTTTTTTTTCTCATTCTCTCTCTCAGACTCTCTCTTTTTTCCTCATTCTCAATCTCTTTCTTTTTCTTTTTGGACTTTGGTTAGTACATTCTGTACGGGCTTTTGGGTCCCAGTAAAGGAGTTTATCCTGAATATGTAATTAAATATTCATGCCATCAACTGACCTCTCTATTATAATAAGTATAAACAGAAAAGTGAGACGTTGTATTAGATGTTATAATAATAATAATATGCCTTATTTATACTGCCTGATTACGACTATTGAGTCCCATTATTCCAGCAGTAAGCCCAAGACATAATTATTGTTTGGTAAAATCTCAAATGGGAGGATAACATGTCCTGTCCGGCTGCGTTTTGAACCCACGACCTCTGGAATCTTTGGATTTGTAATGTAATAATTATCTTTATTTCTTTTACAAATAAAAAATTTCCTCCAACTTCGCACCACTTGGAATGGTACCCAAGACACACGCACTATTTCGTCTCTGTATGGCGAGAGAAATTTTTTGTATTAGGAAGTTCTTCATTCGACTGTCTCCAGTTTCTTTTTTTTAACAATTGTCCAACTTTATCAATGAACTTAATAGTCTCATCTGCCCATGGCCCAACAGTTTCAACAGCAAATGCCAAGAAATAATGTGCAGTTTTGATGTCAGTATATTTGTCGTGTTTTTTCTTAGCTGCAGTTTCTGATGCAGTCTTTAGATTTATACATAGAGTGCCGCCTTTACCACTGAGCTACCTGGACAGATAAGTCTGATAATTTAATACGTATAATATACAATATATACAATACATAGTAAATATGTAGGTACATAACTTGAAAATATTTTGTACTTAGGATATAATATACTCGTACTATACATACTTATACATATATACATTCGATCGTAAAGCACAGGTAAAAAACATGATAATTTATGTTATTTATTGCATAACATTATGTTATTTATTATTCCCACATGACTCGGATGATATTCAACTCTCTCATAACCTGGAGATATCAACATGTTTGTCCTGTCCAATTTACACGCAAAAGATTCCCCCGTAAAATGGCGCTGTCATTTGTCGCCCTCTTCAGTTCAGGGATTTCTTTTAGAGGTTCTGTGGAAAATTAGATTTTAGATGATATAAGTTGACAGAAAAAAATAGTATAAAAGATAAAAACCTAGTTGATTGTATTATTATGTCAGAAGTTTTAACGGGTAGCGTCGACAAAACGACAATATTTTCATTTGTCGATAGACTCCATGTCATTCTACTACATCAAATTTACTTATTGAAATTTGTATTATTCTAAACTGTTTTTTTTTTTTTTTTTTTTCCATATTTTAAACATACTCGTATTCAGAAAAGTGTCTAATTTTTATTCTTGATCCTCTCATTCTCAAGTTGATTGATCTAATGATTTAGAACTATGTGTTCACCCAAACAAAGTTTTTGACCATACTGAAGGACTTATTCCATTTGGCACTCAATACTGCTGAAATTCTTCTAAAGACTTTCTCAAATCCTATGTGGAGTACACCTTCAGTAGACTAAACAGTGTAGATTATTCATAAAAATATCATAACGAGAACTAATGCTTATGCATCATATCTCCAACCAACTATCATATTCTAATATACATATATCTCGTAATGCCGCCACTGGTCGTTGCCCACTCTACAACTACCCCAATTGTCTTCACGAGGCTAGGGTAGGCCCCGACATCCAAAGTATAGAGCCGAAAAAAATTCTATTTGGTTTCAACGACCTCTTTTTGAGTTATTCAGGACGGGATTTTTACCCTCGATTCGCTGGCAATCGTACCAGCCACTGCCATTAACCTAACACGGACGATAACACTCTTGAACAGCAGCCAATATAGGGCAAATTTGAAAAGTGTTTTTCTTTCAAGTAAACATGTTTTTTATATATTAAATTGTAAAAATATTTATCCTATAAAATACACTGGGGACCACAATTATTAGGGGAACGCTTTTTTAACCCCATATTTCACCTTGAATTGTATAAATTGTGGTGATGAAACATGATCTGAAAGATAGGTATTTTTGTTGGGAACAAGAAACAAGTCATTTTTTTGGGCTACTTCAAAGGGAAAATTTTATTTTTTGACAATAAACAAACAATGACGAAAAAGTGACAAAAAACAAAGATTTGAAATTTCGAGATTTTGAAAAATCTCTGGAATACGTGGGCTCAATACCTTGTATTGCCTCCCCTAACACCAAGTAGGGTGTCCAATCGCCTCGGCATGCTTCGGATGAGCTCCTGGACGAATTATTGGGGCATCCGACCCCATTCTTCAACAACTGCCTTCTTGAGCTGCGCTATGGTGTCCACGGGTGAATTCCTGTTCCGGATGGCCATTTTCATATGGTCCCATACATGTTGTATGGGATTCATATCCGGAGAGCGAGCAGGATGTTGGAGCATCTCCAAGTTCAACTCCTGAAGGAAGCGCTTCACCTGATTTGCCACGTGTGGACGAGCCTTGTCGTGCATCAGGATCATTTCCTCCCCAATGAAGGGCTTGAAAGGAAGGACAATACCTTCAAGAACCTGTCTTCTGTACCGCTCAGCAGTCAGCGCCCCTCCCTCCAGGATATACAGGGTTGTACGGCCGTTCAAACTTATACCCCCCCAGACCATGATGGAACCGCCACCAAATTGGACTTTTCCAACAATGTTGCATTAGAAGCACCGTTCATTTGGGCGTCTAAGTACTCAGATACGGTTGTCATCTGACTTCAAGCTAATGCTGGGTTCTTCACAATTGCCAAAAACACGAACCACCTAACCTCAAAATCAGCGTTTCGCTCGAAATACGCTTACTTTTTGCAAATTCAGGGATTGGCAAGAATATAAACAAAATTGTGGCGGTAATTTAAAAAAAAACCTTCATTATGTGAAATTGAAGCGTATTTGGTGTTTGATCATTTGTCAAATAATTAAATATAATAATCTTTACTGTATAGAAATAAACAACGAATTTGATTATTCAACAGGGTTCAACAAACAACCTAAAACATTATTTTTACGAAAAATTCTCTAGAATAATTCATTTTTAATTCTCATTAAACTATCCCTTTTTCTCTTTTACCTTACTACAGTCATTGCTTCCCAGCTTCATTTTTTTATATTTCTCCATCTGTTAACTTGTCGATGAGGGCGATGAGGTAAAGTGAAGTCGCTGAGATTAATGTTTTGGAGATCGCGCATGGCACTTGGTCTATTTTTGTGCATAAATTTAAATTCGTCGAAATCGAATTTTGTTTCAACGAAATTCGGATCGCCCTAAAAGATTATTGCTTTAAACCTGCTTGGACGCAGTCATATATAATTATATACGAATGTCAAGGAACCAAGGTCTGTCGTAATCTATCTAGCTTGTGATCAATTGTATACTATGGACATGAAAGGAGCCTAGACATTGGATTTGGGCGTCCATGTAATCCTCTCACCACCGTGATTTAGGTATCAATACCTATCTCACGGACACGGAATTATTATTATACGAGGTTTGGCTATTAAGTTCGTAGACTCTTCCCATAAAACGATGTGTGTTTAACTTACCCAACTTTCGTAGTTATTCCCTTCAATGTACTCCCCTCCTCTATCCCTATAACGTTCTAAGCAAATTTTCCATTGATCAAAACAGTGGTGGAGGTCATTTTGTGTGAGGCCTTTCATGACTTCTGCCGGTTTTTTCTTAACGGCATCTACGCTGTCAAATCTGGTACCTTTCAGGGCAGATTTGATTTTTGAGAATAAGTAAAAGTCGCACGGGGCCAGGTCGGGTGAGTAAGGAGGGTGTTCCACCACTGGGATGTTGTACTTGGCCAGGAACGTCTTCACGGAGAAGGCACTGTGGGCTGGCGCATGGCACCATTTTTGCGCAAACTTTTGTCATGTTGAAATTTTCATGCAAAATTTGTCTCACACATTCTTTATCAATTTTAAGTATATCAGCCATTAGTGTAAGAGGTAACCTACGGTCAGAACGAATCATAACACAAAAATTTTCAATGTTTTCGTCAATTTTTGAGGTTTGGGGGCGACCAGGACTTGGATCGTCCTCAACATCTTCCTGACCATCTTGAAACCGTTTAAACCACTTATAAAGCGTTGATCTTTTCAAACATGACTCCTGGTACACTGTCTTTAACAAAGAAAAAGTTTCAACAGCAAGTTTTACGTAAAATTCAATAATCACTCGTTGCTCAACGTTTGTATCAATCATAATTCCGGCAAAATTAAAAAAGGTGTCTTGCGCGTCGGGCTATCACAACAGAACTAATTACAGTACAGGCATGTGCCAGCTATAAATCAAAACACAAGACTTGAAGCTGTCTAAACATGTTCATCATATCTTCCTAGCATGGACAGCTTTTGCGTAGCGGCTCGCGTCTACGAACTTAATAGCCACACCTCGTATAATTGTATACTATATGTAAAAAAAATTTTTGTAATTATTACTAAGTTACGCGCGCCCTAAAACTTTTTATATTCTTGTTGCAAATAATATTGAATGTTGTAGATGGCGGCATGCAGTCATATCCGACATTGAAGGAACTAAGATTACGACAGACCTTTTGGTTCCTTCAATGTCGGATATGACTGCGTGCCATTAGGTTATAATCGAGTTATTTTGCCTTAAATTACAGTCAATTGTATTTGCAACAATAATAAAAAAAGTTTTAGTGCGCGTGTAAGTTTATAAAAATTACAAAATTGATTTAAAAATTTATATCATAAAAATAGAACCCAAATGACTACTGCTAGTAGTGGGATTATATTTACTCTGCGAGAAAAAACATCTTAGTAAAAAAATCTTGTGACTGAGGTATGTATTATTAGTACCTCTTTGGTAACTTCAGCAATAAGAGTTAAAATATTTTGCCGTACCCTGTAGAAATGTCGATAAAAATTTCAAGACGTTGGTAGCTTCGGGTACATTAGCTTTTCTTGTTTTTATGCTATCTGTTTATGTTCTTGAAATTTTTAAATTTTGGCGCTTTAACTTTTTTGCTACCTTTGGCGTATATCACAAAAAATACGCCAACTCCGTTTCGCGAGAGCAAAACTCTACTGGCGCTATCTTGAAGAATCCTTTGGAACTAACATTTTTCGAAAAACACGGTGTTTTTTTGTAAGTGAAGAACCCATCATAAATTTACATTCGTCTGTAAACAATACCCTTCCCCATTCACGCATTGACCATCTTCGGTAGTTGTTTGCGTACACGACCCTTTCAACTTTGTGCTGGTGATTGAGAAGAGGTGATCGCTTGGCTCTGTGTGGGACGCCACAGAACGCTCTCTGAGTCTTCTTCTTATTGTTTTAACAGAAACATTCACATTGTGGCTTCGTATCAGCTCCCCACGGACAGCAGTTGCGGGCATAAACCGGTTTTTCAGTGCAGTGAGCGTTATGTAGCGGTCTTCTTTTTGGTTTGTGACCCTTTTGGGACCCTGTCCACGTCGCCTTCTGTATTCACCAGTCTGCCTGTAGCTTTAACAACTCGATGATTCACTGATTTTGACACGCGAAGGGAATTTGCCACTGTTCTGTAGGTTTGTCCGGCTTTAATCAACGCAACCGCCCGGGCAACCTCTACTTCACTCAAATCGGACATATTGTAAGAAAATCACTTTCTTTGACAATTAAAAGCTTCATAAAGTCACCAAACGTTAGCACTTGACCTTAGGTAAGAGAATAATGAAACTTCCATGTTCGTCAGGTATCCATGAAATCATGGGTTTTAGAGGTACTCTCAGTAAACTTGTAAGAATTTGTCCCTAAGTGGGATACATCTGTACAAATGTAGCATACATTGATAGACCATCGTATATGTGATAATATAAAGTTAAATAGGGGTTCCTAAAGTGAACACAGTACATTAAATTCGAAATCATCTGAGCGTTCCCCTAATTGTGGTCCCCAGTGTATAATATAAGACCTGTTTGACTGCTGGAGTAAAGGGACTTTTCAGTGTTACCTCGGCAGTATACAAATGAAGTGTCCCACTGTCATGGAAGAGGCAGGGAAAACACTTTGGACACCTTTACTTTCCTTTGAATATTTATATTCCTTACTTTCTCATCCCTTCTCTCTCTCCCCTCTCTTTCTTTCTCTCTCTCTCTCTCCGTCTCTTTCTCTCTCTCTCTCTCTCCGTCTCTTTCTCTCACTCTTTCTTTCTCTCCCCCTTTCTTTCTCTCCCCCTTTCTTTCTCTCTCTCTTCCTTTCTCTCACTCTCTCTCTTTCTCTCACTCTCTCTCTTTGCCTCATTTTTTTCTCTCTCACACTTACTCTTTTTTACTTTCTCACTTTTTCTCTTACTCTCTTTTACCTTTCTATCTCTTTCTCTCACAGACACATTCTCTCTCTTCCACATACTCTCTCTTTCTTTCTCTCTGTCCAACTCTCTCTCTCTCACACACTTTCTCTCTCTCTCTCTCTTTGCCTCATTTTCTCTCTCTCACACTGTCTTACTCTTTTTTTAATTTCTCACTTTTTCTCTTACTCTCTTTTACTGTTTTTATCTCTTTCTCTCAAAGACACATTCTCTCTCTCTCACACACACTCTTTCTCTCTCTTTCTCACTCACTCAGATATTTTCTCTCTTACTCCCTCCCTCTCTTTTCTCTCTCTCTCTCTCTCTCTTATCTCCTTCTTCTATTTCTTTCCTCCTTTTCCTCCCTTCTCCTCTCATCCTTGAAGAACCCACGGGAATATTACTGTCGGATTTTCTTTTTCTATCTTGCCTCATTTTTCTATCATACCTCCTCAGAAGTGTGCATAATCTTAGGAGATAATATTAAGATACTTTCGATTTATGATAACAGAAATTTATCGGAAGTAAAATACTATTATTGTACAAATAAAAAGAACCATAATTATTATTCAATTCAATTTTCTCTGTCCCTCTCTCTCTCTCTCTCTCTCTTTCTCTCTATCTCCTTCTTCGGGAAATACCTATTGATATAGTAAACCTATAATCAAATTAATTATTATACCAATCAACATCTCTCTCTCTCTCTCTCCCTTTCTCTCTCTCTCTCTCTCCTCTCTCTCTCTCTCTCTCTCTCTCTCTCTCTCTCTCTCCTCTCTCCTCTCTCTCTCTCTCATTCTCTTTCATCTCTCTCTTTCTCTCTTTCATCTCTTTCATTCAGAATTCAGAAGTTCCTGTTTCACAATAACAAAAAGCTACCTATAATGACCCCAGACCAGCTTTCCAGTCAAATACTTTTGTGTATGAACTTTCATAAGGAAGAATATAGACAGCGGACCGACCAACCTTATTCTCTTCGCCTGCAGAGATTTAGACGGCCTCACGTTTATACTAAGCTCTATGGAGATCGCAGACTTGAGTATGTTATACCAAGCTTACTCAATCACTACTGCCAGGACTTTCTGGAGGAGAAGGACAGGATTATAGTAAAGCAAAAAATCAAGAAGAGTTTACTGACTGATAACAAATAAACTTTTAAAAAGCTTATTCAATTATTCACAACAGGAAAACCTATCTACAAGAAATTAATACTTATAAGGTCTAACAAACAAATTTCTTGTTCAAACAACATTGCAAAACCGGGAGTCGAACCCGAATATCTACTACAAGCTAGGCTAGACCGAGTGCAAACCACTCGGACGGAGAGATTTTCATACAGATGATGTATAAATATACCTGTTCCCTAATATTGTTAACTATAGATATCTTATAATACTTACATGTTTTAGCATTCATTTTGACTTATAACTGTAATATATTTCTATAATAGAAAATTAAATCCATACCATATTAACCAGGTACCTATATGGTTTCAAAAAGAGGCGAATTTGGTTTAGAATAATCTAAGTCTGGAATCTTAAAGAAACAAAAAATATGAACTTGTAAAACGGAGAGTTTGCTTGTGTAACTCTTACATTATATCCACAAGTCAAGATACATACATAATTATTTTTTATAATTCAATACCTACTGTATAATTCTTTTTTTTGCACGACCAATATAAAATATATTCTTTTATCTAAATAGAGAGGAGCCCACCTCCAAATAAGGTAGAATTATCTTAGGAGGTGTCAATATTACTGTAATCACATGAATATATGAAATAAAGAATCTATTCAAATTCAAAAATTCAAAATTCAATTCTCTCTCTCCCCTCTCTCTCCTCTCTCTCTCTCTCTCTTCTTAACTCTCTCTTATCATTTTTTTGGGGGTTTAACGTCGCTTTCAACTGCATGGTCATATCGCGACGAAGGTGTTACCCTTCATTCGCACGAAACTCACAAACCTGCTACCCACATTAACCTCACCCGGCCTGGGTTGAGCCGGAATGTCAGCATCACGAAGTCTTCACCTCGCTGGACATTGCTTAACTTCGGTGATCCTACGAGAACCGGTGCATTCAACGACGCTGGCTTCTCTTATCGTTTGTTTTTTCTGTTAGGCGCTTTAACACCACTGGTGGAGTGTGGGTCGTTCGCGCTGTCTCTTATCATTACTTCTGCAGATTCAGTGGTTTCCACTGTAATTGAGTGAACGTGATTCATGACACGCTACATAACCAGGTTCTGTGAATAATTCAAATAATCAATCGTCCATAATTAAGTAATTGTTAGTTAGTGAGCAGAGGTGCCTATTGATAAGTCCGATAAACAATACAAAATGGTTCTTTCTTATACAGATGGTTGTTTCTCAAATAAATACTAAGACATCAGCAAAAATAAAATTTACTTTACCTTTATTTAATAAAGAATAAATGTGTTTCTTCGTGGGAGATACACAAATGTTCTTTTTTTAATGAAAATTAATTTAAAGAGAGGTCCATAACAATCGAAGTCCTTGTCCCTAAATAAATGTTTTATTTATTAAATAACATTAAACAAAGATGCAGACAGCATTTTAGCTGATTGCGAAATATACACAATATATCGGTTGTGACTACCGCCCGTAGTCCAGAGTTCCCGAGTTCGACTCTCGGTTGGGGCAGACTTTGCGACGAAAATTCTGTTTCATTTAAACGTGTGAGGCTGGCGTTTCCGGCCCTACCCAGGTTGGTGAGGTTAACATGGGTAGCTGGTATGATTTCCAGCGAATGGAGGGTAAAATCCTCGTCCTGACTACTTCAAATCAGGACGTACATGAGAATTAGAATCAACTGGTCACAATAGATCAGAAGAGAGGTCGGTGTGATAATTGGTACTTCCCTTCTTTAACTCCAACCAGTTTATAATAATAATAAAATTAAAAAAAATTGGCTGGAGACCATCACCCCCCTGCCACAAAAACAACAACAACAACATAGATAGAAATATACTCGAAAATAATAATTATTTAAAAACAATGGCATATACCAGAACAACGATAAAATTAATACTTGACTGGAATTCCCAATCAGGTAGAGATATCTATTGTTGTGCCTCAGAAATAGGCGAATTCGGTGTCCTTCCTACAAAACAATCTAGATTCTTGTCAAATATATCACGTGCGGAACATAAATAAGTTTAGTGATGTTTTTTATTGCAATAAATATTTTTATTAGTTGTACACGTATTAGTTTGACATAGCTAGGTACCTACTCCTTGCCCCGAAATAATGCCTGGTGAAGGTTCCGGGGTTTGTTTCCATTGCTTCAAAAAAAAAAAAAAAAAAAAATGGTACCTACTCCTCTGAGATCTCTGTCTATAATATCTACCTAATCTATAATAACATTGTCTATAATAATTTTGATTTTTACTTCTAAAAGTACTTCGATGAATTTCTAATATTAGAAATCGGAAGTATTCTGTTTGTTTTCGAAAAAAAAAATATATTTTTGCTCTGATTTCAATTATTTTTATATCTGGACGTTTCATAACCTCCTGAGCAATATTGGTTTTGTGTACGAGTATGTCTATCGGGCTGTTAGAAATATTCCTTGTAACGCGCAAATCTCGGAAACTACTGAACGGATTTTACCAGAATTATTCTAAAAGGGTTGTTTAATGTTTATAGTCTTGACTTATAATTATGATTGACCCGTCAGAAAAGAATAATTAAAGAAACGATCAGAAATTAAATATCAAGGAGAAAAAATGAGTTTATGTTTATTAAATTTTTTTTACTTGGTATTAAAAAAAAGCAGCGTTCATTAATTCCGCCCTTAGTCTAAGTGCCACACTGTAAACACTTTGTTTATTGTTGAGCTTCTGATCAGGTTTTAAGTTCTGATTAGGTTTTAAGTTCTGATATGTATTATTCAGGACGGGGATTTAGTGAGCATGTCGTGGTGTTAGCTGAATTTATGTTTTAAATCTTTCTTAATTTCTTATCATGTTTTTTAGTGATACCATAAATCTTGCTTATTATATTTACTGAAGATGTTCTTTAGGGAGATATTCTAGATTAAGGTAAAAGTCATAATGGTATTTCAGTAAGACTACAAGCTATAAATTATGGACTTATCATCTGTGGTCTACCGTTAGTGTTTAGTGGTCACATTCATGGACCAGTATAACAGGATCATAAACATAAACAAAAACATTCAGTGGTAGTCAAGTGGTGATCGCGCTAGTCTGGTAATCCAGGTAGCGTAGGGATCCGTTGGTTTTCCTCATTCATTTGAGTTTGTGACCACATAATAATAAGACTCTGAGGGTTTGGTGGTAGGAAATGCTTTGAGCATTAATCTCACAATGAAATTAATAGACAGATTCAATATCACAAGTCATTGCTAAGCGCGTCGTTTTTTCCCTATCTGACACAGTACGCAATCCGAACCTTAGCGCCACAGAGGTATTACAAAAGCGTCTATTAGGGTGAAATTAATAGACACAATCGATACCTTAAGTCATTGCTTAGCGTCGGTTTCCCTATCTGACACAGTACGCAATCCGAGACTTAGCGCCACAGAGGTATTACAAAAACGTCCATTAATTCCGCCCTCAGTCTCTCTGCCAGACTTGAGGTCACCATGTGATTTGTCCCTGACCGGGAATCGAACTGATGTCTCCTCGATTGGACCATCACATTTACTGTCTGACCTTAAGATCAGTGAGTCCTCAGTATTCAGTTTCATGGCCCATGGGACTTATCGGGACGTCTGAAGATGTTAATAAAGGTCACATGTATACAGGGTCAGGTTTAAAGTTTCTATACATTGTTGTATGTATTCCTACAAGATGCACGAATTGCACGTATAAACATTCCTTTATTATGGTTAGAACTAAAATGAGTGTAATAGTATTATAATACTTAATTCTTACAATAATAAAAAAATATAATATAGAGGGTGGCCCCATCCTCGATCAGCATGTACAGTTTGTACAGTAAATCCAAAACTAACATAATAAAAAAAATATATACAGACAAAACCTTCCCGCAGGCGGCATTTACAGCCAGTCCAAAACTAGAATGATAAAATTAATACATACAGGGTGGGCTCACCCTCGATCAGCATGTTCAGTAAGTCCAAAACTAACATTATCAGAAAGGGTTGAGTAGCAATTTGTTTGAAAGATCTGATTGAGATAATTTCATAAGTTTTTCTAACAATTATCTACGGTTCTCGTTACTGTTTTTTTTTTTTTTTTTTTTTTTTCTTCTTCTTTTTCTTTAAATTTTACGGACTCGTGTCCATTTATACAAAACACGATTTTGTATGTTAAAAAAGAAAGAAAAAACTTATGAAGAATTTAAAATTTACCTTAAACTTATCTTATCCAGCCGTTAGTGTTCTAGAGCACCTAACATATTGGGGGTGGGGTCACCCTGTATATTAATGTGAAGGTATACTATGAGATCAGAAAAAAAATATAATAATAACAGAACTAAAAAATGCATCCTAACTAACCAAATAACATTACAAAAATTATTACCACTGGCATGATTCCTTTTTTTTTCTTCTTTTTTTTTTCTTTTAGGCTCTTTAGCTCTTTAAGTCCAGGGCTAATTGAGAAAATACTGATTAAAGTGCCTAATTTACAACTGTCACTGAGAGAACGATCACTAACTCAGTATTTCCATATTCCAAGAAACTATTCTCCTGTATACCTGGAATCACCACTCATCTCCTCTCTAATAATATTTAATTATTATTGTAACAGTGCAAATTTGGATCTCGAACTCACTTTGGAACAATTTAAACAAAGATGTAGAGAGGGCCTGGATATAGGTCTTTAGTCTGTATGCAGTGTCCCTCAAACCTGTTTACGTAATTGCAGCATTACTGTTGCATGTAAACAGAGATGAAAAAAAAACTCTGCCCTAAAGATATACTTGAACCACTTCTTGGTCTCTTCTTGATTTACTTTACTTTCAAAATTTACATATAAAAAAAAACTTTTCTACTTGTTTTTATACTCTTTAACTTCATAATAACTACCAACTCTTTTTTTTTCTTGTATCCCGCCACCAAATTTAATCTCAATGGGGGTCAAAGTACTTCCATATTTCCTTCAAAATACTTCCAGACGTTTGTTGCTGTTGCAACGTTGCGTTGGTTGGTACTGTTTATTGTGTCTTATTACACAAAATTTAATTTAAAAAAAGGCTCGATTTTGGCGGAATTAGGGCCTCAAAAAACTAAGCAATAATAAGATTTTGTCGCAAACTCACAATACTCTAATCTGGAAAATGAAGATTCACATACTTGGGAAGCATTACATTCCTAGGTAGGTATTGAATTCCTTGGCTCAGTGGTCAAGAACATTGGTTACTGATATGGAGTTTGAGGGTTCGAATTCCGGCAGAGCGAAAAATTCTGACCGAGTTTTTCCGTTTCTGGAATGACATGGATGTAAAGTTAAAGTACCCTGAAGTAATGCGAAAGCGGTTGCGGGGCGCAATTACCTTCTTTTATTGAAAGATAAAAGCAAGGCATTAGGCTCAGCAAATACGCTGAATTGGAATCAGTTCTTCTTATGTGTTGGTACTCATTGCTTTCATGTATGTATTATTTTTTAGTCCAAAGAAAGATTTATTTATTTAGGTATTATAGGCATAACATTCTTTAGCTTTTCGATTTAAAAAAAAAATCTGATTTATTTGAGCTTGTACGTGTGTCCGTACAAACTAACCAGAAAAGTCTAGGTAACATAAAAATCATGCATCTCGTTTTTATTGATTTCTTTATCACTATGCTGTTTCTCAATGTTATTGTGGTAATCTTTTTCTGTAAAGGGCAGGTTCAGGGTAGTTCAGTAGATAAAAGTAACTACTACAAGTTGCACATACTATTAGCTATGTACATTGTACATGTATGTACGTACATACTATTAGCTATGTACAATGTACATACTTTCAAACTATTAATAGATAATAGTACTCGTATGTAGAGGAAATATGCCTAATATCGTCACCACATCGTCACCACATTGAAATATTGAATGCGTCTACGGTCATACACGTACGTACCTACAACACAAAGTTTTAATGCGATACAAAAAAAATATTCACTGGACAAAACGAAAATCATAAAAAAATATTTGAGAATTTTGAGAAACCCTTTGTAAAATTTAAAAATAAGTACCTAAATATACCTTCTTAAATAAAGAAAATGTTATTCTAAGAAATAAGAATAATAAGCGTGATATTCAGAAACGTTTTTGATGTAATACCTCTGTGGCTCTAAGTCTCGAATTGCGTACAGTATAATATAGGGAAAACCAATGCTAAGGAATGACTTAAATTATGGATTTTGTTTATTAATTTAAGTGATGCTGATAAGACTGGGGGACTGGCTGGGGGACTATAAACAGGGAGTAGACCAGCATTGGCTTGGTTCTGGGGGCCCTTATCAATTATTAGCCTTCTTGTAAAGACAGTGGTAGAAGTGCTGAGTCATTCCTCCACTGTCTGGCTACCATCGTTTACGATGACGCCACCCTATGATGATGATCAGAACCTTTTCCTGTTTCTAGATTCTCTGTCTGGAACAAACCAACGACCTGGTCCTTCACATGAACAACCTCACGCTAGACCACGACACCATCGCCCGTAGCGTCAAGATGGCGGCCGACCCCTCATCGGACGCGTCACCGGACCACCCTGTATCTCACAAGTACAACGCGGAGACCGAGATCTATTCGGCCACTTTCGCCCAGCCCTTCGTGCCGAATCGGGAGTACACGGGTGAGTCACACTGTATTTGTTGATGATTTTTATAGTCCACCCGGTATGGTTAAAAAAAAAATTAAACACAATGTATGTAAATCTCACAAGTAGGTACTATGCGGTGAATATATTCGGCTAATTTCTAAATTCGGCGTTTTTTTTTATGTAAACAATAAAAAATTCACTTTTTCTTAATTTTAATCTTTCTCTTCTTCTTCTAGTTTCTCATTCTCCTCATCTTCATATTATTAAAAATCCTGAAAATCTCTGCTATCTTATCTTCTGGAGTCACAATTCATTCTCCATTCACAACAACAACCTAATGGCCCTCCTGAGGCCCAAAGGTCAAAGGTCACTTTAGATACTTATACATATACACTATACAGTACGTATACCTATCTTCCTTATACATACACAATTGCATACCTTCCTTTAAAGTCAAACCTGGGCATAAGAGAACATTGTCCAGGTCAAATTTACCTCTCCTACGAGGGAAAATAAACTCTTTTAAGAGAAACCTGGGATATAAGAGAAAACATTTCCGGTCCCGTGAGTTCTCTTTTATCCAGATTCAACTATACAGACATAACTACTTATAATATGCATACATAAGGTATTTTTGTATCAGCATTTATTTTACGAAACTCGGAGGCAACATTATTGCGCTTTTCTAAGTCCTTAGATCATTCCACATCATCATATAATAATAACAACACTCTTTAGAGGAAGGTAACCACCAGGCGAGGTTAATGCTCAAAACATTTTTTCTACCAACTAAACCTCAGAGTTTTATTATTATGTGGTTACAAACTCAAATGAATGAAGAAAAATTCATGCACTGGTTGAGATTTAGACAAACGGATCAATATGTTACCTGGATTACCAGACTAGCAAGTTAACCACTTAACTATACCAGTGATGATCATACCTAGGGGGTTGAAATTTTGTGCCTTATGCGTAAGAAATCATTAGCTAGCTCCCCGTCTATAAGGTAGGTGTATCAGCTCTTGTACAATTATGCATAAATAAAGTAGGTGTATCCAACTCTTGTTTCACGAAACTTGGTAAAAGATAGTTAACAAACTTGGGGTCAAGATACTTACCAAACTTGGGACAAGATAGTTACCGAACATGGGGACAAGATATTTACCAAACTTGGGGACAAGATAGTTCCCAAACTTATGACAAGATAGAAACCAAACTTGGAGACAAGATAGATACCAAGCTTGGGGACAAGATAGTTACCAAACTTAGGGTCAAGATAGTAACTAAACTTATGACAAGATAGAAACCAAACTTGGGGACAAGATAGTTACCAAACTTGGGGAAAAGATAGTTACCAAACTTGGGGACAAGATAGTTACCAAACTTGGGGACAAGATAGTTACCAAACTTGGGGGCAAGATAGTTACCAAACTTGGGGACAAGATAGTTACCAAACATGGGGACAAGATAGTTACCAAACATGGGGACAAGATAGTTACCAAACTTGGGGACAAGATAGTTACCGACGTAACTAAGACGTAAATTCGACGAGTAAAGGAAATTGACCTGTTAAAAAATGCATGCCTTCTGCTTTCTAACCCTTTGTTTGTCCAGTGTCAAAATTATATCCCTGGGGTTCACCCTTTGGTGAACCCCAGGGATACTGTCTATACTATATCTCAGTGACGATATTCGGCCTTTAACAATCTAGGAGATGGAAGAGCAGCATGCTACCTCAGCCAACGTTTGAGCCTGGTCATTCAGAGGAGGAATGCAGCCAGCATTGCGGGCTCATTCCCTTTCACAAATTCATTAGATGGAATATTTGTTATATAGTTTAATCAATTCAATTCATATATTTACTGTGTTGTTTAACATAACATTATACACAATTTACAAAAAAAAAATTAATTACTTGCGCTATCTAATGGGACTTTCTTGAGGATTTTCAGAAGAATATTCTGAAAATTGGGTAAGATAAAACTCATTACAAACTATTATATTATTTAAAGGGACTTTGGACTTTAGAAAACTTACGGTGAAATTAATAGACAAAATCAAGCTCTCAAGCCATGACTTAGAATTAGTTTTCCCTATCTAAGAAAACAGATACGCAAAATCTAGACATGTCTGCACAAAGGTATTACAAAAACGTCTATTAATTCCACCTCAACTTTCGTGGATACTCGTATAATGATCCCCGTGTAATATAGGTAGGTATGTACATGAAGTGAAAGACTTAGGGCGGAATTAATAGAAGTTTTTGTAATACCTCTGTGGCGCTAAGTCACGGATTGCGTACTGTGTAAGATAAGGAAAACCGACGATTAGCAATGACTTGAGATATAGAATTTGTCTATTAATTTCGCCCTTAAAGTTTCTAATTGTATTGAAACATTTCTAGCAGCCCCAGACGTTCAATATAGCTTTTCAATACGTATTGATCAATATATTGATCGTTTAGGGGCTGCTTAAAAGTATCATTCCTCAAAATATCATCTCAAAATGTCGTAAAAGAAAATGATTTTCTTCTGTCTCGTGAGAAAAAGGTTCTTCCGCTGTCTGGATTCCTGAATTTTCTAAAAATTATTATTGCACCTATCTTAAAATTAATTGGATAAGTTAAAGGGTATCTTGCATTTTCTTTTATAGGCTTCAAGTGATGAATTAATTGGCTTCATAATAATTTCATATTTCCTTTACTACTCTTCTTAACCCTGTTTCTTTTTTTTGTCTTTCGTCTTTTCTTATTATTCCTTTTTTTTTGAAAAGGTATACATATATGTGCCCCGGAACCGCTTTCGCAGTACTTCAGGGCACTTTATCTTTACATCCATGTCACTCCGGAAACGGAAAAACTCGGTCAGAATTTTCCGCTTCGGCCGGGATTCGAACCCGCAACCTCCGGGTTAGCAACAAATGCTCTTAACCACTGAGCCACGGAGGTCGGCTTATTCCTTATTAGTTCTTCTCAATCATCTCTCCTTTCCCTCTCAAAGAAGCTCGGTATTTTGAGCACTCTTTCGTTTTATGTACGTAGTGCATATAGTGCAACACTTCCTCTTCCACATAAGTCATTTATTTAGAGCAAGGCCGTATTTAGGGGGGAGGGGGGGGTCAGCGGTGTCCGGATCCCCCCCCCCCCCCCGAAATCTACAAAAAAAATAATCATAAAAAAAACGAAAATAAAAACCGAAAAACCGAGTTTTTCCGTTTCTGGAATGGCATAGATGTAAAGGTATAGGTAAATATGATAACTTAAACTTTTTAATAATCAATGTCATATCAACTTAGGTTTATTGAAATATCGAAATGGTGAATTAGGTATTATTGATTTATTTTAATTTTTGGCAGTTGACAAAAATTCCATACAGCCATTATTCAAGGCCGTATTTGCTGAAATTTGAAAAGAAAATTGTAATCATGTTATTGTATTATTCAACCGACCACCGTTTGATCGATAAAACGGTGGACTTGTAACCTGGAGGTCGGTGGTTCAAGTCCCGGTTTTAGAGTAGTTCTAGTGAAGCGAGTTTGACTAGTAAAGTTGTGATATCACGAAAGTGATTCACCCAAATATGATAACTATTTAAACTTTTTTTTATTTATTATTATCGTATTATTCTGTTTGCAGTGGAAATCTCGTTCGACGGAGTTCTGAACGAAGGATTGTCCGGGTTCTACAGAAGTAGCTATACCAACAAAGCTACCAACACCACTGAGTGAGTTTATTCAATCATAATAATAATACAACTTTTTTTATTTTTTTGTACATCCAGTACAACTTCTCACTTTTCTGTTTATACTGATAATGTGTTTCTTTGTGTTATTATATCACAATTTTTAGTGGGTAGCGCAGAATTATAGGACTTTTTCCATATCTTTGAATATCCTAATATCTTATTTTTGCCTATAATTCCGCCACTGGTCGCTGCTCTCATTAAAGCAGCTACTCATTTTTCCTCACGAGGTATGAGTTCAATCATAATAGACATAATATTTTTTGGTTTAACGTCACTTTCAACTGCAGGGTCATATAACGCGGGGTTTTTACCTTCCATTTGCTGGAAATTCACAAAGCTACTCAAATTAACCTCACCCAGACTGAGTGGGGCTGAAAACAGCAAGCATCGCGAGGGTTTTTTATCTTTTGAAGGTGGGTATACCCTCATTATTTGTTGAAGATGCTTATTTGTGAAATATAAATACATGGAAACTTAAAAAAATGTTCGTATTACTACCAGGTCGCTTTCCGTCTTCACGTAATTTCCTAACTAATTTCTCAATTCTCTTCTCTTCCAGATGGCTGGCCACCACCCAGTTCGAATCCATCGACGCCCGCCGCGCCTTCCCCTGTTTCGACGAGCCTGCCTGGAAAGCCACCTACAGCATCAGCCTCGGCCACCCAGCCCCCTTCACCTCCCTCAGCAACATGCCCCTGGAGCGGACGGAAGACATGTAAGGGTTAATTTTTTGTTGTTGGTGGTGGTGTTGTTGTAGTGACAAGTTTTTCTTTGAGACTAAGTAGGTGCCACAACGAGGACCCTGGCATATACCCTACACCAGGGCTGCCCAACCAGTCAATCGCGATCGACCGGTCAATCGCATTGATTATCAGACACTTTATAGTAGATCTTCTTCTGTAAAGGTTGAGCACCCCTGCGCTACACCATTGACCTCAGACCCTGGTAACTACAGCTTACAGACGATTTTCGGGACTCCGTTGTGGCCGCTTACATGGTTAGATTAATTTACGTGGTACTGGGTCTACCCCAGGGTCCTGGGTATAGGCCTCCGTTAGTAGGCGGCCACAACGAGGACCCTGGCCTAGACCCTAGACCCTGGTACCTACAGCTTGATATAGACGATTTTCGGGACTCCGTTGTGGCCGTTTACATTTGATTAACCGAAGCGACATAACCTCACTAAGTGAGGTTCTGTTTTAACTTCCATACTGGACGATTTGGCTTTCGTTTGTCTGTCTGGCTGTTGGTGGTAGACCTGTGACATAACTCTGGAGCGGACTCTTCAAAATAGATAAAATTTTGTATACATGTTCATTGGGGTAGTAGAATTTTACCATTAATTTTTATGCAGAATAAGGTCACTCGGGGCCAAATGAAGGCCGTTTTGGTGAAAATTGAAAACGATTTTTCTATTTTTATTGAATAAAGCAAGGCTCTTGAAATTTTGTAGAGTGGTTGAAAAATATATTTGAGTTCAGTAGTAAAATTTGGTGACCGTGAAAGCTAAGGGGCCGTGGCCGTGAAAGGGTTGTGGTAAAAAATCGAAAAAAGGCCAAAAAAAGAGGGCGGATTGATATTTTTTAATTAAAACCTATCGAGTGGGGTATTGAATGAAAGGTATCGATGTCCTCATACTTGATTGAAGATTTATAATGCGATAGTTGATTCTGTGTGAGATTTACAGTTCACAGAACCACTAGTTCTATGAACTCTCAGGTACTATTTTATTGTTCTTCTTCTCCTCAGAGCTGACAAGCCCGGCTGGTCACTGGATGTGTTCCAGCGCTCAGTTCCCATGTCCACCTATCTGGTAGCTTTCATACTAATAATAATAATAACCCTTGCTTCTCCTCAGAGCTGACAAGCCCGGCTGGTCACTGGATGTGTTCCAGCGCTCAGTTCCCATGTCCACCTATCTGGTAGCTTTCATACTAATAATAATAATAACCCTTGCTTCTCCTCAGAGCTGACAAGCCTGGCTGGTCACTGGATGTGTTCCAGCGCTCAGTTCCTATGTCCACCTATCTGGTAGCTTTCATACTAATAATAATAACCCTTGCTTCTCCTCAGAGCTGACAAGCCTGGCTGGTCACTGGATGTGTTCCAGCGCTCAGTTCCCATGTCCACCTATCTGGTAGCTTTCATACTAATAATAATAACCCTTGCTTCTCCTCAGAGCTGACAAGCCCGGCTGGTCACTGGATGTGTTCCAGCGCTCAGTTCCCATGTCCACCTATCTGGTAGCTTTCATCGTGTCCGACTTCACATTCCGGGAATCCAGAACCTCGGACAAAAACTCGAGCCAGGTCCAGTTTCGAACCTGGGCCCGTCGTGACGTCATCGATCAGGTACACATGATTGTCGTGACGTCATTGATCAGGTACAGATGATTGTCGTGACGTCATTGATCAGGTACAGATGATTGTCGTGACGTCATCGATCAGGTACAGATTATTATTATTATTACTACAGATGATTATCTGAATGATTGAAGAAGCCTCCTAAGTAGACACAATTGTGTAAAAACTATTCTTTTTTTTAGTATAGTCATTTCAATCATTTCATTACAATGGTTTGAATAACAATAACATAATAAATATATAAGTACTTAAAATTAATCAAATAAAATAACTACGAGTATGCACTTATGCTATCACACTAAGGTACCTGGGGAACCAGGCACCTTTTTATGTGATAATTACCTGTACATTTCTCACGTGCCAAAAATGTCAAAAAATATTACAATTTTTCCATTTTTTTTTTTTTTTTTTTTTTTTTTTTTAACAAGAACTGACGGGATGTAGGTATTCCCATTTATTACAATATTATTAAAATAAAATAAAAATCACATGAATAACTCATTTTGACAGCAAAAAAATATATCTACTTTGTCAGCTATATTATTCCCTAATTTTTGCATTCGCTGGAGTGGGGAGAATTCGCCTATGTTTGTTCTATTCTGTCTGAGTTTGAAAGTATTTTTATTCCTGGAGTTAAATGGTTTAACATGAATTTTAACTGATTTCTATGATGACTGCTCTCATTCAAGGTGGACTTCGCAGCTCAAGCCGGCCCTGAGTTCCTCAGCTTCTTCGAGCGCTTCTTTAACATCCGCTATCCTCTGCCCAAACAAGACATGGTGGCCATTCCAGACTTCAGTGCCGGGGCCATGGAGAACTGGGGTCTCATCACATACAGGTAATAGACATTGCGTGTCGGCCCAACCCAGGCTGGGTGAGGTTAAACGTGGGTAGCACTACTTCAACATCCGCTATCCTCTGCCCAAACAAGACATGGTGGCCATTCCAGACTTCAGTGCCGGGGCCATGGAGAACTGGGGACTCATCACATACAGGTAATAGACATTGCGTGTCGCCCCAACCCAGGCTGGGTGAGGTTAACGTGGGTAGCGCTTCTTCAACATCCGCTATCCTCTGCCCAAACAAGACATGGTGGCTATTCCAGACTTCAGTGCCGGGGCCATGGAGAACTGGGGACTCATCACTTACAGGTAATAGACATTGAGTGTCGGCCCAACCCAGGCTGGGTGAGGTTAACGTGGGTAGCGCTACTCCTACATGCACTATCCCCCTGCCCAAACAAGACATGGTGGCTATTCCAGACTTCAGTGCCGGGGCCATGGAGAACTGGGGACTCATCACGTACAGGTAATAGACATTGCGTGTCGACCCAACCCGGGCTGGGTGAGGTTAATGTTGGTAGCGCTACTCCTACATCCGCTATCCCCTGCTCAAGCAGGACATGGTGGCTATTGAAGAATTCAGCGCTGGGGCTATAGAGCAATGGGGACTCATCACATACAGGTAATAGACATTGCGTGTCGGCCCAACCCAGGCTGGGGGAGCGTATGTCATAGCCACCACTTTCATCCACAAAGCGTATGTCATAGCCACCACTATCTCCCATAAATCAGTCCACCAGTGGTTAATTCCATTCTATTCGGATACATTCCATCCACTAAAATCTATTCCATTCTATTCTATTCCAGGGATATGGAGAGAAAAAATGAGAAATAAAAGCTACAGTAGGTATAGGAAGGTGTGAAAGATGAGAATTAAGGACAGTAAGAGAAAAAACAGTAGATAATGAATCTGTTTTCCTAATTTTACTCTACGTATTTTATTTGATTTATTACCTCAGGTATTGTAAAACATTGTATTTTTCAAGTCAAATTTATGCTACTTACTGCAGTATACTGCAAACTCTGTATTTAATATTTGTAACAATTAAGTTTAAATAAATATATTATCTATCTATCTATCTATATGAATATGGCATAGCCAACACCGTCACCCATGCATTGGCGCACCAGTCGGATATATTCCATTCTATTCGGATATATTCCAACCACTAAAATCCATTCCATTCTATTCTTTTCCAGGGAGGCTTCTCTTCTATTCGACGATGTCCGCTCCTCTATCCACAACGAATATGGCATAGCCAACACCGTCGCCCATGAATTGGCGCACCAATGGTTCGGGAACCTGGTCACCATGAAGTGGTGGACGGACCTGTGGCTCAACGAGGGATTCGCCACCTATATGGCGGCTCAGGCCTTGGATGATGTGAGTTTTTATTTTATTTTATTTATTTACACTTTATTTTTTTTACAAAACAATCATCAATGTAAGGAGATGCTAGGATTAGTACCAACTTGATTTTATACTTATTATTTATTATTATTTTTTTTTTTTTTCCTCTCACTATCTAACTTCTTCTCATTGTTCTTGTAAGTGGAGCTTGTCAAATTGCTTCGTTGGAACAATGCTAAAAAAAAAAAAAAAAAAAAAAAAAAAACAACAACAACAACAAAAAAAATAACAATAAATTAAAAAAAAAACTTAGAAATATGTACAAAGAGAAAAATTAATTTTTATTACAATTGTTTTGTAATAAAAATTAACCGGGGTTAAGTGGCATTCTCTGCCACTTAACCCCGGTCTTAAGCCTTAACCTATATGTCGGCTCAGGCTTGGATGATGTGAGTCTTAACCTATATGTCGGCTCAGGCTTTGGATGATGTGAGTCTTAACCTATATGTCGGCTCAGGCTTTGGATGATGTGAGTCTTAACCTACATGTCGGCTCAGGCTTGGATGATGTGAGTCTTAACCTATATGTCGGCTCAGGCTTTGGATGATGTGAGTCTTAACCTATATGTCGGCTCAGGCTTTGGATGATGTGAGTCTTAACCTATATGTCGGCTCAGGCTTTGGATGATGTGAGTCTTAACTTATATGTCAGCTCAGGCTTTGGATGATGTGAGTCTTAACCTATATGTCGGCTCAGGCTTTGGATGATGTGAGTCTTAACTTATATGTCAGCTCAGGTTTTGGATGATGTGAGTCTTAACTTATATGTCGGCTCAGATGATGTGAGACTTAACCTATATGTCGGCTCAGACTTTGGATGATGTGAGTCTTAACCTATACTATGCCAGCTCAGGCTTTGGATGATGTGAGTCTTAACCTATATGTCGGCTCAGACTTTGGATGATGAGAGTGTTAACCTATACTATGCCAGCTCAGGCTTTGGATGATGTGAGTCTTAACCTATATGTCGGCTCAGGCTCTGGATGATGTGAGTCTTAACCTATATGTCGGCTCAGACTTTGGATGATGAGAGTGTTAACCTATACTATGCCAGCTCAGGCTTTGGATGATGTGAGTCTTAACCTATATGTCGGCTCAGACTTTGGATGATGAGAGTGTTAACCTATACTATGCCAGCTCAGGCTTTGGATGATGTGAGTCTTAACCTATATGTCAGCTCAGGTTTTGGATGATGTGAGTCTTAACTTATATGTCGGCTCAGATGATGTGAGACTTAACCTATATGTCGGCTCAGACTTTGGATGATGTGAGTCTTAACCTATACTATGCCAGCTCAGGCTTTGGATGATGTGAGTCTTAACCTATATGTCGGCTCAGACTTTGGATGATGAGAGTGTTAACCTATACTATGCCAGCTCAGGCTTTGGATGATGTGAGTCTTAACCTATATGTCGGCTCAGGCTTTGGATGATGTGAGTCTTAACCTATATGTCGGCTCAGACTTTGGATGATGAGAGTGTTAACCTATACTATGCCAGCTCAGGCTTTGGATGATGTGAGTCTTAACCTATATGTCGGCTCAGACTTTGGATGATGTGAGTCTTAACCTATATGTCGGCTCAGGCTTGGATGATGTGAGTCTTAACCTATATGTCGGCTCAGGCTCTGGATGATGTGAGTCTTAACCTATATGTCGGCTCAGGCTCTGGATGATGTGAGACTTAACCTATATGTCGGCTCAGACTTTGGATGATGAGAGTGTTAACCTATACTATGCCAGCTCAGGCTTTGGATGATGTGAGTCTTAACCTATATGTCGGCTCAGACTTTGGATGATGAGAGTGTTAACCTATACTATGCCAGCTCAGGCTTTGGATGATGTGAGTCTTAACCTATATGTCAGCTCAGGTTTTGGATGATGTGAGTCTTAACTTATATGTCGGCTCAGATGATGTGAGACTTAACCTATATGTCGGCTCAGACTTTGGATGATGTGAGTCTTAACCTATACTATGCCAGCTCAGGCTTTGGATGATGTGAGTCTTAACCTATATGTCGGCTCAGACTTTGGATGATGAGAGTGTTAACCTATACTATGCCAGCTCAGGCTTTGGATGATGTGAGTCTTAACCTATATGTCGGCTCAGGCTCTGGATGATGTGAGTCTTAACCTATATGTCGGCTCAGGCTTTGGATGATGTGAGTCTTAACCTATATGTCGGCTCAGGCTCTGGATGATGTGAGTCTTAACCTATATGTCGGCTCAGGCTTTGGATGATGTGAGTCTTAACCTATATGTCGGCTCAGACTTTGGATGATGTGAGTCTTAACCTATATGTCGGCTCAGGCTTGGATGATGTGAGTCTTAACCTATATGTCGGCTCAGGCTTTGGATGATGTGAGTCTTAACCTATAGGTCGACTCAGACTCTGGATGATGTGAGTCTTAACCTATATGTCGGCTCAGGCTTTGGATGATGTGAGTCTTAACCTATAGGTCGGCTCAGGCTCTGGATGATGTGAGTCTTAACCTATACTATGTCGTCTCAGGCTTTGGATGATGTGAGTCTTAACCTATATGTCGGCCCAGGCTCTGGATGATGTGAGTCTTAACCTATATGTCGGCTCAGGCTTTGGATGATGTGAGTCTTAACCTATATGTATGTCGGCTCAGGCTTTAAATGATGTGAGTCTTAACTTGCGATTCTGACTCAAGTAGTTCTGACCGTGCACTGGTAGTCAAGTGGTTAAGGAGGCGCTAGTCTGGTAATCCAGGTAGCCTAGGGATCCGTTGGTTCGAATCTCACCCAGTGCATGAATTTTTCCTCATTAATTTGAGTTTGTGACCACATGATAATAAGACTCTGAGGGTTAGGTGGTAGAAAATGCTTTAAGCATTAGCCTCGCCTGTTGGTTACCTTCCACTAAAGAGTATTGTTATTATTAAGTAGTCTTTGAAAAACCTATTTTAGAAGTGAGTAAAAAGAAATTTAATATCCACATGTACTTCATGTTACGAAAATTCGGTTGAGTTCTTGAGCTGATATGCTCTGAGGTTATTGATCTCTTGAGCTGATATGCTCTGAGGTTATTGAGTTCTTGAGCTGATATGCTGTCCTAAGATGTCTAACACTATGTCAGGGTTTTATGTGAAGAATTTGAAGTGTCAATGCGATGTCTAAAAGAGAATTTTAATCAAAACGAAAAAAATATCCACAGCACTACAACAAGCCAGGATCCAAACAGTCTTGGAATCTACTGGATGGGGAAGCTCTGAGCAACATTCAACTCATTTTCCCTCTGGACTCTCTCAGCTCTTCCCATCCTGTGTCGGTCCCCATTGGGAACCCATCGGAGATTAGCCAAATATTTGACGTCATCTCTTACAGAAAAGGTAAGTTGTTGTTGTTATAACCAGCTTGGCTATATCCGGGCAGAGTGATGGTCTCCAGCCAACTTAAATTGAAAGTTGGCTCATCCTGAACCACATATTTCTATGTGCTGTCAACCATCGTGAAGATTTGGGTTTAATTTTTTTAAGCCATTAAACCTTTGGAAAGATACTAAAGTGCATAGTAAATCGTCAAAGAAAAAAACAAACGTGGAACTTTTCCTCAACTTCCAACTAATCTTGTTTGACAAGTTCCAATTTATTTTTATTTATTTACACTTTATTTATTTTTACAAAACAATCATCAACAAACAATGAATAACAATAAATTTAAAAAAAAACTTGGAAGTATGTAAAAAAAAAAAAATATTTTCCAACTAATCTTGTTCCACAGGCTCGTTCCTCATCCGCATGATGAACTCCTTCCTACCCGGCAAAGTATTCCAGACAGGGGTTTCCAACTACCTGAGCAAGTATCAATATCGGAATGCCGAACAGGACGATCTGTGGGAGTGTTTAACCGAAGCTGGGCACCAAAGCAAGGTACTTTTAAGGCCAAATTATAAAGGAGGATTACCAAGAGGATGAAGGAATACCGATTCTTATCGGAGATATTTTATTTATTTCTTGGGGTAACGGTTTTGGAAGAGATTGCCATAGGCAATAACCCCGTCCTTTAGTTAGAACAAATATATTATTTTATCTATTTCTTTGCATTTTATTGTTTATAGTGTTTCCATTTTTCTATTTTTTTGTCTTTTTATCTAATAAAGCATTTAATAATAATTATCCGGAATTATGATTTTTAATATGGTCTACAGTGAATAGTGATTTATGGAAAGTCCTTAGCATACTATAAGGCTTTCTCCGAATCACAGTCCTCCATACGGGGTATCTTAGATAAGGGACGGTATTTACTATGTCCTTTTCTTCTTTTTTCCCTTTTCAAATGAGCTCAACATTTTTGTTCAACTTCTTCCTTATAATTGAGGTTGTTGGGTTATAACACTCCGACTTCCACATTTTTCAGCTGGATCTCTTCATAACGAATACCTACCTTGTTATGGTCGCCAATGATTTGTGATAATATATGTGGCCAGAGGATGGGCCTGACAAGCCTTATTTCGTATTTCTTCACTGACCCACTGCAAGATGATGTGTTATTTATTTATTTTCTTTATTTATTTACACTTTATATTTTTACTTAGAAGGTGTTATGGTGGATTTATAGGGTCTCTTCAGGCATGCCTTTAATCTTTTCTTCTTACTTGTTAACAGGTTCTTCCTGAAAACTTGACTGTGAAAACCATCATGGACTCTTGGACCCTGCAGACAGGCTACCCTGTAGTGGATGTGACACGCGAGTATGGAAACAACAAGAAGATTATCCGGTTTAGCCAGGTAATGTTTGATAATGGTAGGATTGATGGTGGTAGGATTCATAATGGTAGGATTGATAAGGGTTGGATGGAGTGAAACCCACAGTTGTGTTTCCTGTTGTGTCATGCAAGAGTATGGGAACAACAAGAAGACCATTCGATTTAGCCAGGTAACTGCCATTACGTAATGCCTTGGATTATTGATAATAGCCGGGATTCGAACCCGCAACCTCCGGGTCAGTAACCAATGCTCTTAACTACTGAGCCACAGAGTGAAAGATATTGCTATTGGACTCGTGAAGCCTACAGATAGGCTCCTCTGTAGTGGTTTTCACGCTAAAGTATCACCCATCAACTTCCGGTTAGTTCGAGTCCCGAGAACGGCAAAAGGTTAATTACTTCATCATAGGGTGGCGTCATCGTGAACGATGGTAGCCAGACAGTGGAGGAATGGCTCAGCACTTCTACCACTGTCTTAACAAGGAGGCTATCAATTGACAAGGGCCCCCAGAACCAAGCCAATGCTGGTCTACTCCCTGTTTTTAGTCCCCCAGCCAGACTTCTGGTCTGCTACCTGTTTATAGTCCCCCAGCCAGACTGCTGGTCTACTTCCTGTTTATAGTCCCCCAGCCAGACTGCTGGTCTACTCTCTGTTTATAGTCCCCCAGCCAGACAACTTCAACCGTTGAAAATTTAGTAAGGCCACTTTGAGAAAATGAAACATCACGATTTTGATTAACACAAATATGATGCCCGTTTTTCATTACAGAGACGATTCCTCGCCCTGCCCGATCTGAAGAAAGAGTCCAGTGGCCAATGTTGGTGGATTCCCATCACCCTGGCAACCTCTCGCATGGACGGGTTCCCTGACACGAAGCCTATGTGGCTGCCATGCCAGGACGGCAAGCAGTTGAGTCAGCATGAGCCTGGACTCATCACTGATGAGAAGATGGAGCTGAGTGATGAACTCGATGACTCGGGTAGGGGTTTTGATTCATTTTCAGGTCCAATGACGTTTATTTATTTATTTACACTTTTTTTACAAAACAATCAACAACAACAAATTATAAAAAAAACATTTAAAAAAAACTTAGAAATATGTACAAAAAAATAAAGAACAATATTAATTTTTAATTACAATTGCTTTGTAATCCTGGGCGAAGTTAATCCCTTCGGCATTCTCTGCCACTGAACCCCGAATGACGTCATATCATATCAAACTTAATAACGTCATATCAAATCCTCAGAATCTTATTCTCAAAAGTAGACCATTGAGCTACTGGGTCTGACATGAGGTAGTTGTTGTATTAGCTAGCTTGATTACTGCTGGGGGGAGTGATGGTCTCCAAGCAAACTTAAGTGTAAAAGTTGGTTTTTTCTGAGCCACATATTTCTATGTGCGATCAACCATCGTGAAAAATTGGGCATTTTCTTTATGAGCCATTGAGAAACTGCTAGTAAGCCTGGCCTCCAGTTTCCCATTGGATTATAAACAAACTATAAACAGATAAAACTATAAAACACGGCCAGGGTTGGCTAGTCCTGTCTTATAGTCATCTGTTTATAGTCCTCTAGCGAGACACTGATCTACTTCCTGTTTGACGTCCCCCAAAGAGACATGAGGTTGATTAAGATAGTTTGTTTCCGACACTCATTCTCCCACATTTTACGCCTTCTTAACCATAGATTTAGAAAGTAGATAACGAACATTGGTCGAGAACTGAAGCACCCCTTCTGCATAGGAAATACCATACACTGGATTAAAGAAAATGGCGAATACCATGCTAATAGCAAATGGTGTCCTAAATTTCCTTTTGAGGAGATGCTTCACACAGGATGCCTAGAAGGCTTTGGGAGTTCTTTATCTATTTTTTTTAAATCTATGTTCCTAACCAACTATGTTAATTTGGTCACAATAGATCTTACCAGGTCGCAGTGTTAATTGTATGGAGTTTGATCTGAAACCTTGCAACCTGGTCATATAATAATAATAATAACATCTTCCCTGGTCACAATAGATTTTACTAGGTCGCAGTGTTACTTGTATGGAGTTTGATCTGAAACCCTGCAACCAGGTCACATAATAATAATAATAACAACATCTTCCCTGGTCAGAATAGATCTTACTAGATCGCAATGTTAATTGTATGGAGTTTCATCTGAAACCCTGCAACCAGGTCACATAATATTAATAATAATAAGTCGTTTTGATGAGTACTGCCCATATCCTAAGAAAAGTATTGAACTGAATCAGAAGATGTATTTTTAATCCTGAGGTCTCCAAACTTGGATTAAAAACGAGAAGATGATGATGTATCAAAATAAAATATATAGGTACCTATGATAATAATAATAACATCTTCCCTGGTCACAATAGATCTTACTAGGTCGCAGTGTTAATTGTATGAAGTTTCATCTGAAACCCTGCAACCAGATCAGATAAGACCAACGATGTTAATATTGCCAATTTTTTGTTCTATTTTTTTCTTTTTTTTTTCTTCCCCAGAATGGGTCCTCGTGAACAGAAAGATGAACGCCCTGGCTCGCATCAACTATGACGAGAAGAACTGGGACCTGCTGATTGCTCAGCTCAACACCAACCACTCCAAGATCCCCACACTCAACAGAGTTCAGGTCAGTGCAATGCCAGTTTCATATTTATCATAGGGTGGCGTCATCGTGAACGATGGTAGCCAGACAGTGGAGGAATGACTCAGCACTTCCACCACTGTCTTTATAAGGAGGCTAATAATTGACAAGGGCCCCCAGAACCAAGCCAATGCTGGTCTAGTCCCTGTTTATAGTCCCCCAGCTATACTGCTGGTCTACTCCCTGTTTATACATATATTTATTTCTTTACAAGTAAAAAACTCTGCCAATTATGAACACTGAACCATAATAATAATAATACTCTTTAGTGGAAAGTTACCACCAGGCGAGGTTAATGCTCAAAGCATTTTCTAGCACCTAACCCTCAGATTCTTATTTTTATGTGGTCACAAATTCAAATTAATCAGGAAAAATTCATGCACTGGGTGGAGATTCAAACCAACAATAAGGATCGATTATTAAATATAAAAAAAATCGATTATTCTCTATTCAATAGGTGATTCCTAGGATAAATTAGCTCAGTGGTTAAGCACTCGCTTGACATGCGGAAGGTCCCGGGTTCGATCCTCCGTGCCAACAAAAATTTGTATTCTTAATTTGGTTACAGTTGTTTGTAAGGGATACCTTCGGGGGCGCTCGTGTTGACCCAGCACCTAAATGGGAAGTATTCTGTCACTTCTCGCCCATCAGGGGGGAGGCATACTAGGGGATGGGCAGGCTACAACATAGACCACAAGCGTCTACAGTAGCTCCTGTTTCATGGCTACGAAATAAAAAAGGCTGTGAAACACCCATCCTTTTAAAAAAAATCATATTCAATATGATTGAATCCTAGGGTAATTCTGGTGAACATTCTCAAGTACAGCAAAGCTTTTGACATGTTGGACCATCATTTATTACAAATCGATTCTTTATAAGAAATCGATTATTCTCTATTCGATAGGTGATCCTGGACGTTATGGAATTCTCCAAGGTAAACATTCTCAAGCACAGCAAAGCTTTCGACATGTTGGACCATCATTTTATTACAAATCGATTCTTTATAAGAAATCGATTATTCTCTATTCGATAGGTGATCCTGGACGTTATGGAATTCTCCAAGGTGAACATTCTCAAGTACAGCAAAGCTTTCGACATGTTGGACCATCATCGATTCTTTATAACAAATCGATTATTCTCTATTCGATAGGTGATCCTGGACGTTATGGAATTCTCCAAGGTGAACATTCTCAAGTACAGCAAAGCTTTCGACATGTTGGACCATCATCGATTCTTTATAACAAATCGATTATTCTCTATTCGATAGGTGATCCTGGACGTTATGGAATTCTCCAAGGTGAACATTCTCAAGTACAGCAAAGCTTTCGACATGTTGGACCATCATCGATTCTTTATAACAAATCGATTATTCTCTATTCGATAGGTGATCCTGGACGTTATGGAATTCTCCAAGGTGAACATTCTCAAGTACAGCAAAGCTTTCGACATGTTGGACCATCATCGATTCTTTATAACAAATCGATTATTCTCTATTCGATAGGTGATCCTGGACGTTATGGAATTCTCCAAGGTGAACATTCTCAAGTACAGCAAAGCTTTCGACATGCTAGACTACATACATAGAGAGCGCGAATACCTGCCTTGGAAGGCTGCCCTCAACTGTCTCTACTCGCTGGACACACTTTTGAAGAGGACCGGAAAGCCGTACGAGCATTTCAGAGTGAGTATTATGACCGGTTCTATGGATCTTGAAAAACACCTAAAAAACACGTAACCGGGGATTGGGAACGTTAACTATCCAAAAGGATTCGTCAATTAGCGCTAGTGCAATAAATCGAGGGTTTTGCTCGCCAAACCGAGGTGGCAAAACCCTCGATTTACTGCATGAGCGCTAATTTGTCGAATCCTTTTGGAACTAACATTCCCAATCCCCGGTTTCGTGTTTTTTAGGTGTGTTTCAAGATCTATAGAACCCGTCATTAATATTAATATTTTTTATGATAGTAAATTCAATCATTAAACACACTAAACATACTCTATTCCACTACACATTGGACACTTGTCTGGCTGGGGAACGTTAAACAGGGAGAAGACCAATGTCTCCCTAGAGGACTATAAACAGAGAACGGACTAGCCCACCCTGAGAAGCCAGGCTGGCTTGCAGTTTCCCGAGGGTTTAATGGCTTATAAAGTTCTCATATCTCCAGGCAACTTGCCACGAAAAATGGCAAGTTGGCTGGAGACACTGGACAGCTGGACACAGAAGAAGACCAGAACATTTCTTCTGGGTGTCCAAGGAGTTCGATATCAGCCTCACGTGTTCGGATGGAACAGCTTTTTTTAACGCTTCATTTAAAGAGGCAAGATTCTCCTGATGGAGTTCTTCTATCCAACCACTAAATAATGAATGAATATAAATTTTCATTCATTCCCAGATTTTAGGTATCTCACAAGGGATGCCTTGAAAGAGCCCAAATCAGGTGAGTCCCTAATGTCAATATGAAGAGAATTCCACAGCCTAGCAGCGGACACATAGTAAGGGTCACCATATGTCCGAGTTCTATGGCGTGGAATTTCCAGGAGACTGAGGGACAGCAATCTTCTGGTTTGAAAATAAGTCCAAGTTTCCCGGAAAAGTCTGCCCCAACTTTTTCTTCGAAAAGTCTGCCCCAATCGGTGATCGAAGACCTTTGAACTACGAGCAGTAGTCTCAACCATTAACAATAAATGAATAAAAATCCCCAGGCGTATGCCCGCAACCTCCTGACGGAGCAGTTCAGCAGCATGCCGCAGCTGCGGGACAGCCAGGAGCTGCGGGGCTACGAGGAGCGGCTGCACAAGACGCAGCTGTATGCCGCAGCCTGCCACTTCGGGCTGCGGGAGTGCGAGGACAGGATGAGGAGCGAGTACCGCTCGTGGAAGGCGAGCCGCAACCAGGACGCCTATGTGTGAGTAGCGGCTGCGGTCGAGTTGCGGCTGCAGCCAGGCATGGCCTTGTATTACAGTTTTATTTACAACAAAGTACATAGAATATTTAAATATATAATATCTCCCTTGCCTTTTCCCTTATAAATCTAGTGACTTCTGGGGTCGGCTCATAGAATATTTACATAGAAATTGAAATTAATAAAACTGTTGTTCGGTAGCTCTTAAGGGGTATTTAACTCACAATTAGGTATTTAAAGTTACATTTATTACGAGACACAGAAGAGATTATTTACAGCGTTCCTACCGTTTAGTTTTTGGTGACAGACTGATGTTCCAATCATCTGCAAGGGATCTCTGCTGTTGGGCAGTGAGTTTTCCAAATTTAACAGGTTATTTCTCCGTTGAAACATCTCGCATGAGTTTGTTGGTCGATTCTATTTCATTTAACATCGTGATTAGTACGAGGGTTTTACCCTCCATTTGCTGGAAATCGTACCCACTACTCATATTGACCTCACTCAGTCTGGGTAGGACCGGAAATCAAAGCCTGACATGTTCGAAGGGAACAGAATTTTCTGTGTGAAAAGTTTGCTCCAACCGGAAATTGAACTCGAGATCTCTGGACTGCAGTCACAGAATATAGATAGACTTCCTACTAATTCAATTCAATCTTAATATATAAATGTCACTGACTGACTGATCATCACTGTTTCTCCGAACTGGTAAGTCCTAGGAAGCTGAAATTTGGTAGGTAGCTTTGTCTTATAGTCTAGATGTGCAATAAGACGGGATTTTTCGAAATTCCCACTACAACACCTGCCATTGGCGAAAAAGGACTTTTTGCTTTCACGGCCATGCCTCGGCCCAGCCAGCCTCCGTGGCGTAATGGTTGTGACTACTCCCCGTAGTCCAGAGTTCCCGAGTTCAACTCACGGTTGGAGCAGACTTTTCGAAGAAAATTCTGTTTCATCCAAACACGTGAGGCTGGCATATCCGGCCCAACCCAGGCTGGGTGAGGTTAATGTGGGTAGCTGGTACGATTCCCAGCGAATGGAGGGTAAAACCCCCGTCCTGACTATCTATCTCAGTCAGGACGTTAAAACCAAATAGAATCAACTGGTCACAATAGATCTAATTAGGTCGCAGTGTTAATTGTAAGGGTTTCACTGAAAACCCTGCAACCAGGTCAGATGATGCCTCGGCCCGCAAAGCGGGCGACAGCCCGCTAGTGATCAATAAATTTAGAGGTTACTTAGTTGATGGCATGGATATTCAGAACTATTACCTGCTGAAGAGAGCACGTAAGCTCGAAACAGCTGTCCAGGTATGTTCTGATATTAATGTACAATTGTACATCTAGTACAACTTCTCACTTTTCTGTTTATACTGATTGCAGGATTCCCGCCGACATGGCTTACCTCACCTACTGTTCGGAAATCAAGACAGCCTCGCAGGAGGAGTGGAACTTCCTGTACACCCGGTACCTGCAGACTGACACCCCGAGTGAGAAGACCACCCTGTTGCGGGCACTGGGCTGCTCCCGGGATCCCGACATTCTGAAGAACTTCCTGAGTATCGCATTCGACTCTCCTGAACGCAAGGTGACTTGATATTATTATTTTTTAACACTTTATTGGTCAACTACATGATACATTCAACAAAATATAACATGAAAAAATACACAATAGAATATGTAGTGAACCAAGGGGCGAGGTTAAAGCCTATGGCTTTCTCTTCCACCGAACCCCATAGGATATAAAAAAAATGAATTCTACATTCTCAGAGGTTGCAGTCACCTCAGCCTATTGGTAGCTGCTCGGCTTGCACTCCAGCTGACCCGGGTTCGAATCCCGGCGGGATCGGAATTTTTCGGCTCTGTACTTTGGATGTCGGGGCCTACCCTACCCTTGTGAGGACAATTGGGGTAGTTTTAGAGTGAGCAACGACGAGAAGTGACACAATACTTCCCATTGAGGTGTTGGGTCAACACGAGCACTCCGGAAGTTATCCCTTACAAACAACTGTAACCAAATGTTGAATACAAATTTTTGTCGGCGCGGGGGTTCAAACCCCGGGACTTTCCGCATGGCAAGCGATGGCTGAACCACTGAGCGATTCGTGCGTTCTTTAGGCTCTGTTTTATACTGACGGACCAACCAAGGCTGGGTGAGGTTAATATGGGTAGCGCTACTCCAACATCAACACAAGGTCACCTATGTTTATTTTCTTTCTCTCTCTCTTCTCAGATTCGAACCCAGGACCTCAAGACTATGTTCGCCTCCGTGGCTGGCAACCCGGTGGGTTACGCCGTGGCTCGTGACTACCTGTATGCTAACGTGGACAAGATCCATGACCTGTATGGGCCCAAGAATCAGCATATCGTCAAGTACCTCGCCCTGATCAGCAGCGAAATCGTGACGGAGGATGAGTTGAGAGAGGTAATAAATAGAGGGGAATAAGTAGAGGGGAATGAAATAAATAGAGGGGAATGAAAGAAATAGAGGGGAATGAAATAAGTTGAGGGGAATGAGTAAAGGGGAATAAATAGAGGGGAATGAAATAAGTAGAGGGGAATATATATATAGAGGGGAATGAAATAAATGGAGGGGAATAAAATAAATAGGGTCAAATAATAGAGGGGATAAAATAAGTAGGGGTAAAAAATAGAGGGGAATAAAATAAATAGGGGGAATATATAGAGGGGAATGAAATAAATAGGAGGAATAAATAGAGGGGAATGAAATAAGTTGAGGGGAATGAGTAAAGGGGAATAAATAGAGGGGAATGAAATAAGTAGAGGGGAATATATATAGAGGGGAATGAAATAAATGGAGGGGAATAAAATAAATAGGGTCAAATAATAGAGGGGATAAAATAAGTAGGGGTAAAAAATAGAGGGGAATAAAATAAATAGGGGGAATATATAGAGGGGAATGAAATAAATAGGAGGAATAAATAGAGGGAAATTAAATATAAATAGGAAATGAAGTAAATAGAGGGAAATTAACAGAGGTAATAATTAGAGGAGTAATAATTACCCCGACTGTTAGTTAGGACATTATGTAATATATTATCCATTTTTTTCTCTTTCTTTTTATTGTTTATATTGTTTCCAAATTATTTGATTTCTTTGTCATCATTATTTGTACTTTACATTATGTCTATGTCAAATAATAGGTAATAATCATATTAGTGATGTCATACTTACTCATTCACGCTGCTAAAGTTTTATCGAATTGTCTTTAATAGAGGGGAATAATAATAAGTTGATCAGATTTTCAAGATTTCTCAACTATAACATCTCATGTCATTTTATTTAAAAACTTGAAAAAAAAAGATAAATATTGAGTACCTTTTACCAGCTCTATGTTATAATGCTAATATGATATAACAGGTTATTGTTTGCACATTAGTTTTCTGATAATAGTTGAGAGGTTCGATGGCTTTTGAAGGCAGAGATTACCTCAGGCAATAATCACGCCCTTTGGCAGTAGGTTTTCTTCTTGTCAATATTCTGCTTGTCAATATTATGATGTATCAATAATTATAACATCATTTTTATTTTTAATAAATGTCTCTATTTCAATTCCAGTTCAACGAAATCAAGTCCAGATACTACGACAAGTATTTGGCGCAGTCTCAAATCCTTCTCCAGCAAGCCGAGGAGAATCCGATGATCAATCTGCAATGGCACCGACAGAACTTTGAGTTCGTATCCCAGTTATTGGATGAAAAGCAGTACCAATTTCCCAAAGCTGACTAACGGAGAATTTTCCATTTAGAACATTTAGAAAGGAACAAATTTCCCCGAGAATTCAATGATTTCAATGATCAATCTGCAATAGTACCGGCTAAACTTTGGGTTTGTGTCCTAGTTATTGGATGAAAAGCAGTAACAAATTTCCAAGTTAGATTAATAGAGAATTTTCCACTAAGCAGTCAGACAGGTCCAAATTTCCAAGAGAAGAAGAGAATCCAATGATCAATCTGCAATAGAATCGACAGAACTTTGGGTTTGTGTCCTAGTTGTTGGATGAAAAGCAGTAACATTTTTCCAAAGCTGACTAACGGAGAATTTTCCATTTACAACAATAATTAGTAAGGACCAAATTTTCCGGAGAATTCGATGATTTCAATGATCAATCTGCAATAGCACCGGCTAAACTTTGGGTTTGTGTCCTAGTTATTGGATGAAAAGCAGTAACAAATTTCCAAGTTAGATTAATAGAGAATTTTCCACTAAAGCAGTTAAACAGGTCCAAATTTCCAAGAGAAGAAGAGAATCCAATGATCAATCTGCAATGGCACCGACAGAACTTCGAGTTTGTATCCCAGTTATTGGATGAAAAGCAGTACCAAGTTCCCAAAGCTGACTAAAGGATAAATTTTCATTTACAACAATTAGAGAGGACCAAATTTTCCAGAGAGTTCGATGATTCCAATGATGAATCTGCAATGGCACCAGCAGAACTTTGAGTTTGTGTCCTAGTTATTGGATGAAAAGCAGTACCAAGTTTCCAAGTTAGATTAATGGAAAATTTTCCACTAAAACAGTCAGGAAGGTCCAAATTTCCAAGAGAAGAAGAGAATCTAATGATCAATCTGCAATGGCACCGACAGAACTTTGAGTTTGTGTCCCAGTTATTGGATGAAAAGCAGTACCAAGTTTCCAAAGCTGACTAACGGAGAATTTTCCACTAAAACAATCAGGGTGGACCAAATTTCCAAGAGATTTTTAACGTGAACGCCATTACATAGGGTGGATATTTGCAAAAAGGAGAATACAAATCATTATTTGCAAAAATGATAGTTTTGAGATCTTCTAGCAAACACAAATCAACCGAATTGTATGAGTTTCTTGTGCAATGTCTCCTGCAAAATTTGGGAGTTTTCTGGGTACCAATTTCAAAACTCTGGAGGAATATGTTTAAGCTATGGAATTAATTTTCGACAACTACCTGGATCACCCAACACTGATGAGTAGGAACTAGAAAATTAAGCACTTTTTATATTCTAGATTTTGTTTAGGTACATTGTTTTCTTTTAAATTTTATAAGAGAACAATTTTTTTATCTCTACTTAACGTACAAAATCAATTGAAATTTAAAGGAGATTTGAACACATTTTAAAGACATCGAACACCACACTGATTTTTGATCTCAAAACTTTGAAGAAGATATGATCCACGTAAGCTCCCGCAGAAGAATTTTTAATTTTTATAACATTCAAGTTTTTATTTGTACTTAAGTTTTATTTATTTTAGATGTTTAGATATTCGAATTTTATTGATTGATGAAAATTATTATTTAATAAGTGTTTTTATACTGAAAACTATTTTTCATCTTTTCCTTTTGTTCTTTAGGTATACTTTTTTTCTCGATTTTTGGGGCTTTAGCTCTGTCAGTTGACAGGTCGTTCACGCTGGGTATACTTTTGGTATCATGAGAAACATTTCTTTATTTCAAAATACTAGCTCAACTCAAGCATAATAATAATAAACACTTAATATACTGCCCGCTTAGGACTTGAGAGTCCCTTTATTCCAGCAGTTGATTTGGTGGCAATATTATGTGGTTAAAGTCTCAAATAAATGACCATCATTTTCTTGCATAGAGTAGGATTCGAACCAAAGATTCCCCACGCTACCTGGGTTACCAAACTAGTGCCTTAACCACTTGACCACCAGTGCACCACGCCACCTTAATACGAGTAATATTAATACTCTTTAGTGGAAGGTAACCACCAGGCGAGGTTAATGCTCAAAGGATTTTCTACCACCTAACCCTCAGAGTCTTATTATTATGTGGTATAACGAACTCAAAATAATGAGGAAAAATTCATGCTCTGGGTGTGATTCGAACCAACGGATTTACCTGGATTATCAGACTAAGCCCGTTAACCACTTGACTACCTGTGCACAAGTTTCTCATTCGTGGCTGGCATAGCATCCTATTTAGAATTTCAGATGATCTGTTTTTCATATTAAGGCGTTGTTTGAGCAGCCATTTGAACCGCTTCCTAGCAGCCCTGAGAGTTTTACAAAGATCTCTTTGTTTTGAAGCTTTGCAACAGCTTCTGAGGCATGTTCCAGTTAGTCGCCATTTAGGACAGGGGGAACACTCTGTGGTCTTATTCTTAGCCGAGAGCCACACGGAACAACACAGAAGAAATCACAACAATAGAAAAAATCTTCTTATATTCTTTTGAAGGTAATAACGGTGGACATAGTGGATAGTTTGTTATGGGACGGATTTATCACCCACGAGATATAAGTTAAGTACGTTATGACGTATTCAACTATTCAATTTTTAGATATATCATACTTGTGTTGATCACTTTCGTGATATCACAACTACTCAAACACGCTTTACTAAATCTACGCTGAATTCGGTACTCACGTTTGATTTAATACAACTATTATTTTATCCCAGACAGCA
The DNA here is from genome assembly GCA_024516035.1 of Bactericera cockerelli. Classification (NCBI taxonomy): domain Eukaryota; kingdom Metazoa; phylum Arthropoda; class Insecta; order Hemiptera; family Triozidae; genus Bactericera; species Bactericera cockerelli. The sequence continues at coordinate 35,113,305 of CM044961.1, read as the reverse complement.
CGGAAGTTGACTTCCAGTCTGGATTTAAGGTGGAAATATCCAGGTGTATAAAGTCAACTGGACCTCCAACTGTCCCGACAGCTGGATTTTTCCATCATGGATTAAATCAGTTGACCAGCCACCTGGATATTTCCAACAAAAATCCATCTAGACTCAGTCACCTGGGCAGTCAGCTGGAAATATAACGACTCTCTCCAGCTAGGACATAACTAGAATTTAGTCAGTTGACCAGTCAGCTGGAAATGCTCCACATTTTTCCAGTTCAGTTAAAACGCGTTCTCGGATAGATTCGGGTTTCACACGAACTTTACCGAGAGTGTTCTTGTTGAATTCGCCATCTTTAATCTTTGAATAATTTTTTAGAGAAATTTCGTTTTTGTGATTCTCGATTATTGTGAGTTGTTTTAATTCTTTTTATAATTGGTACCTATTTCAATTAGTTTTTGAACATTTTTATAACAACTGCAAGTGTTAATTCTTACTGAACTCCATATTTGATTTTGAGATGTCACAGAAGGAGTTCTCTGGTTTGTCTAAAATTCTAAATCGTGAATCGTGACAGAAGAAAAGGAAAGGACAACAAACATTTAATAATAGATAACATTCTTCATTGGACAGTACTCCATGCACTTGGACAATAATGAACTTTCTGCACTCTACTGTTCCTGGACACTGGACAGTTTAACACCATCAATTCACTTGGAATTGTACCTTAAAAAAGGTCCTGGGTCAAGCAAGGAAACAGCTGAATTATCTGATGTATGGTGCTAGATAATGAAAATTTTCATTCTGTGGATTTTATTTAGATATGCAATACATAATATATTATTATAAAATGAATTTTTCACTCGTACGTGCTTCTGCCACACTAAAAATATGATGTAGTGTATACTTTTTTACATGCTTCCTGATTATTTGACTCAAAATTAATTAGCCAATCTTCTGTGCACTGTCTCTAATAATAATATTAACTATTCAGCTTTCTAAACCACCTTATTACTATGAAGCCCCTCAAATTTTGTGTTCATTTTATATCTATTAAAAAAAAGTGTTCCACACTATTGTGTTTTATAATTTCACTAGTCTTAACAATTAAGTCAATTTTGTTTTAATTTAAGTATAACAATGCTTTTTTGGTAATAATTCTCAAAGCAAACAACCCAGCAATTCTAATTAGCCACAGAAGTATGTAAATTGTCATGCATGAAGGATTACAAATACATAATAACATTCACTAATCCATGTTCCACCACGTTAGACATTGCTAAACTGGTGTATTCAATGCCTCATCATCATTTTCTGCTGGCTATTAGTTTATTTCTGTTATTTTTGGTTTCACTAAAGAAATATATTTTCATTTACATAGTATTATTATTTTATTGTGATTATGTACATGGTATGAGCATATTTTATAATTGGATATCATTATTTTATTTCTATACTAGCTAAAACCTGGCATTTTGTCACCATTAAGGTTTTTTCTCATGGCCGGTGTCCTAATGAAAATAATAATAACATTTTTAATTGGAAGGTAAACACCAGGTCAGGTTATGCTCAAAGCATTTTCTACCACCTAACCCTCAGAGTCTTATTATTATGTGGTCACAACCATAATGAGGAAAAAATTGAAACAACGGAACCCTACGCTAAGTGGATTATCTGACTAGCACGTTAACCACTTGATTACCAGTGCACTTGAAAATTGTATTACATATTTTAATTTTGATAATTTTCTAGTATGTTGAAGGTGGCTTAGGGGGGGTGAACTCTCAGTGAGAGTACCGTTTCGTATTGTAACCCCAAGAGGACATAGTCAGCCAGACATGCACAACTTTGAGTATTATATATAGAGATTATACCTACTTAGGAAATACTTGTGATACATTGGTACAAGGTCTTGTGACATGGTGGAAATTTGATAGTGCATTTTACACTTTTGTGACAATTTTTTTACTTTCCTTATTATTAATAATAAACACTCTTATTGTAAAATATAATCATGTTAAAGAGTCTTATTTGAATTGTGTTGTTTAAAACAGATTAGTTATTTTCTTTTTCTTTCCAAGTTTCTATAAAAAAAAAAAATTATACCCAAATTTGTGTGTGTGTATGTGTTAAAAAAACCTATTTAAAATTTATTACTTTATTTTTATACAAAAAAAATATTCTTCATGAGATTTGAATGTATGGCCTCTAAATTAAATAACTGAAATTGAATTTATGCCTAATATACATTTTTTTCTAGTATTTTTATTACTATTATTATTATTTTTTTTTTGAAGAAAAAAAAAAATGCATATAATGGGATTCGAACCCACGACCTCAAAACCAAGAGCGTAGCATTTGATTATTATGTAGTACTAGCCGTTTGCCCGTGCTTTGCAACGGGACTAAATTTCAAATTTACTAAGGCATGGCCGTACTGCTGGACAGCAATGCCTTTTTGAACTTTTTATAATTTTTCTGGACAAAGCGATAATGGTTTTGGGGGGGTCAATTCTGAGACATTTTTCGCTATCTCTTACCGTTTTGGCTAAACAACTCCGGACAAACAAACAAAAAAACAAACATAGGTAGGTAGGTAGGTAGGTAGGTAGGTAGGTAGTCCTTTTTTCTGTTTTATATATAGAGATAATGTACAGTATAGGTAAATAGGTATGTCAACATTGTGGTAGTGAGTTACTACCCATCCACTAGAGAGCGCTACAAGTAGCTGGAAATAAGTGGAACAAATCCAGTTGACTTTGGGCAACTGACTTCCAGTTAAAAGTTGGGTTACTTTCCAGTTCATTTCCAGTTGATTTCCAGGTGGAGGTCAGGTGGAAGGTGGAAATCTCCAGCTGATTTCCAGGTGGGCAAGTAGACTTTTTCCACCTAACAGTATGGTATACATCCAGTTGACTGTGCTGTCTGGGATTAGTCGAGAATTGAGTCTCAACGAAGCGATATAATTTATACGAACTCTTGAATCTGATGAAATTATGCAATGTGTCGTACATTATATTTTTCTACTGCAATTACTCGTACCTACAGAGATATCTACAATACCTACTGACTCGCTAGAGAACTATAAATAGAGAAAAGAAAAGCCAAAACCTACAAAGCAAGACTGACTTACAGTAGTTTCCCAAGGGTTTAATGGTTTATAAAGAATAAACTTGATATAGCCCAATTTTCTATAAGATGGTTGCGCACATAGAATTCTTTTGGATACTTTAGCCGTGTTTTTCTTTTGAATTAAAAAAATTTCAGATTCGGTATTTCCAAATATTTCCATTTTCTTCCAAGTTTAGCTCCCCAACTGTTCGTGAAAGAAAAATGCGTTTCGGTACTTTTAAAGATAAACAATGGACTTAACCTGAAAAAGAAATGGAAGCAAGAATTTTAGAAATCCATTTTGGTTAACCAAACTGGAAGAAGATTTTTCCTGTTCCAAAAGAAAAATGACTTTCTCGTCCATTTTATTCCATTTGAATCCACTTTGGTTAGAAAGCAAAAAACAGTTTTTGTTAAGGAGGGTGATCAGTAGCCCCTTCCAGAAACACTCTCCACTCTCAAAATTCCCGAATCTCCTTTTCAACCGTCACACCATACAATTCTGATTGGGTATTGCGTTCTAATGAACCAATTAGAGTGCGTTGTGTGATGGTTGAAAGGGAGATTTGGGGATTTTGAGAGTGGAGAGTAATTTCTGGAACGAGGGCCAGGTCAGGACTTTAAAATAAAATAAAAATCACAGCGTCCCAAGATAGAGATGATTGACTAGTTGACTGCAAAAGTGTAAAGATCAGGGGTGGTATGCAGAGTCCTCACTGTAGGGAAGCCCAGGTCATTTCATTTGTCCTTTCAGCTGATTTTGTTATGCAGAGACGTTTGTTTGAAGCGCCTGTGCGGATGCGCATTCAGATGTCTCTTGAAAGAAGAGATTGAAATAATTGTCAAGGTCGAAGTTTTCCCTATAGCAAACTCGGGACCACCCTACAGATAACCCTATAGGGATAGAAAAAAAAAAAAAAAAAAAAACGTCTCTGCATACCAGCCCAGGTATTGTTTTTGAAATGACAATGATGACAATCAATAATCCAAATTACTTACTTACTTTCCGAGTCCATGTGTGATGTCATGGTGGTGGAAGGATTGATATGGGTGAACCCTTTGGACGCCCAGAACTATTGTTCTGGGCTCCTTCCATGTCCAGTGTGTAGTGTATGGTGTATGTGTACATTTTGTTGAAATTATGCACTTAAAACTGATAATTTTAAAAATATTTCTTAATTTTGATAGGGATTTTAAAATTCATCATCGTACTTTTTCAAATTTGATAAAGTTATTATTAAACAAAATATCCAAATTAAACAAAATCCATTAAAAATATACTAGTGCACTACCTACTTCCCAAAAGACCACTGACGTTATTAATGAATTATTCACACTGAGAATGAATAAGACAATAGTATCGATAGCACCAGACCTAGCACCGCACATTTTGGTGAAAATAATAAAATTTGATTTGAAAAGAATTCACTTCAATTTACGAATTACCTATTTACAACACCGACCCAAAATTAAAATGTTTTTTTTTTTTTTCTAGAATAAACATACAACTGGGCAGTTGAGCACGTGACCAAAAATTGCCCTGTATCGCGCCAAAAAGTATCCTTCAAGTACAGTACACCAACAGAACAATTTTAAAAAAAGTTTTGTTGTAAAATTTTGTCATGTTGGTAACCATGAATAGTCTAAACACGCCATCTTTTTACCAAAAAGTTTGATTGTTTTTTGATTTTATTTGATTTCTTTTTGAATAGAGAAGCTTTTTAATATTTAACTTAACAAAATATCAATTATTCATAGTGATCATACTTTCAATATCTATTATCTAATCTTTTATGTGCTTGCCTGTCTCTTGTAAATAATAAAAATCCATCTGATCAGATTTTTAACCCCTTGCTCTATGGTGTCTTTGTGAAGTCATGTATCTTGGCTGTGTGTAGGTAAGTTTCAAGGACATAAAATTTTCGAGTCGGTGTTTTATTTCAGCTATAAATCTGCTAGTACAGAAGATCAATTGCCCTTCTCTCATCCATCTTAATCATCATGAACTCATGACTCCATAAGATATAAAATAGTCCTCGAATGAAGTCAGAAGTGGAAATGCATGAAGAATTTGTGGTTAAGCAAGATACTCTGAAAATGTTTGTATCACAGAACTGCAGGTCTGTTGTTTGGTTTATTGATAAGATAACTGCTACAAGGAGCTAGTTCTGAGTCTTCAATACCTTTACTAACATATTTTTCATATTACCAGGTTAAGAGGTTCCCACATCCAAACTTGGCCAAAAAAAACCTCTCTAATAGTTAGTTGCTATCCTGGGTGTAGGAATAATGCAGCTGTGATATTGACAAACACTACTTCTAAATTGGTCTGTCTCAAATCGCTGCTAGAAAGTCAAAGAGGCGTAAGTGATTTTATCAAAGTTTTCAAGAGCGCACTTAAGCCTATGTGTTTGCTGCAATTTTTCCCGCAAATATCACATACGTCCAAACATAAAAAATCATTATCTTCACAAGGGTTTAAAAATCACATACGCCTGTTCGTTCTACCAAGAGTATGGAAGTGGCCATAGGCTTAAGTGGGCTCCTGAAAACTTTGATAAAATCACTTACGCCTCTTTGACTTTCTAGCGGCGAAATGTAACCATAAACAGAAAGTACCAACTTTATGTTACTATGCTCTTGTTTAAGGGTTATGTTTTAATTGAAGACGTATGTATTCACATGCACAGGTTCACTATTCCCACCCCTGATTTTTACATTTTTTGGCTTCTCATTTGGGTCTGGGCCTCCTCAAGAATCTTCAGTTGGCCTACCCTGTGACAAGCCTTTATCCGTTGTTAATAGGGTATATGCATCTCTGTAGTTCGGTGTTGATTATTATTATTATTTATTTTTTTTTTTCATCTACAGAATAATTAATTTGTGTTTACTATGTATCATTCAGATTGCTACACTGTTTCAGAACAATACAAGAGCTCAAGCTGTACCACTCACTGGAACACCACATGTACTGCATTCAGTACGATGTTCTCAAGAGATCTCTCATGCTTCAAAATGAATGAGAGTGTATCATGTCCCCGAATCTTTTTCACAACAATGTGAAATCCCCCGGTGAAGGCAAAGTCAATATTGGTCCAAGCAATGATTGGTCTGGTGAAGTTTCTCAAGGACTGCTAAGTAAGTTTAAGCTTCATCTGAGTGATACTAGATGATGTTTAAGGTTTCACTTCTGTAAGACTAAAAGACAATAACACAAACTGTTGGTGTGCATTAGGATAAGCATCAAGCCATTAAGTGGAAGTTGGAGTGCCAAAACTAACCAACTTTAACAATGAAGAATATCAACGAGTTTATTTTTTCTTTGGCAAAGTTTAAATGAAGTACCTGTAGATTTCTCTTTAGTTATAATAATAATAATTTGTACCACTATTCTTAACAGGTTCCAACTCACCATTACCTGATGATCAACTCCACAGTATGGAACAGAACACAAAAGCTAGAATGCTACGCAACAACTTGAAAGCAGAAAACTTGAAGAGTAAGATTGACCTGTTAATCATGAACAAAACTAAAGCCTTGCCTCCCACACAAGATGATGCAGAAGAAAACATACAAAGTATACAGCAAGAGATCAACAATTTGTTTACCGGGAGACTGAATGTTGCAGTAACTCCCAACACTCCTGCAATGGATGCTAAGAGTGAGTATTTCAATGAAAACTAAAGGCTGGTTTCTATATAAATTTAATGATAAGACAAATTGTCCTTCATGTTGGACAATAATGTGATGTGATTGGTTGGAACTCATACTTGAAGAATGGTCTGGCTTAACTTTGTTGTAATTCTATTTTATAATTTACATACTTATACAATGTATCAAGGTCTCTTTTTAGCAATATTTGAATTTTTTAAACTGTAAAACACATGTGAATCGGTACATGCAAAAACGACATCAATCACATTTTTTTGGAAAATGGGGTTTTCATAGATTTTGGATCTCGGAAGGTAAACGCACAATTTTATATCAAAACCAAATCATTCTGCTACTTCCTTCCTATATAAACACGTTTCTATAATTTTCGTTCCATGTAAGAACGACATAGATCCGGGATTGATGCGGTTCTTGCATGTAATCTGTAGAATTGGTGTATCCTGTCTGTGTGTGTGTGAACAGGATATCTCAAGAACGGTAAGAGCTAGAGACTTGAAATTTGGTATGAAAATCAATTTTATACACCAAACGTATTACAAAACTTTTGGTTGAAATTGGCCGCAAAATGCGGCCGCAGGGCCGCAAATATTGCCCGCAAGCGCCGCTTCTATGAATTGATTAAAGATACAAAAAAAGTTAGAGAACAACATTTTCTTAGATTAAAAAAATAAAAGGGGTCTCTTCATATCATTTTTTTGATATCTTGAACTTTTTGGACCTCGGCCCAAATTTACCGGTATCTTGGGGGGGACCCGCTTTGACTAACTTTTTTTAACTTTTTTATTATTCATCCTAGATGGGGATTGTGACATATCAAATCCAATGATTTTGAGGTGCTGATTACGAATTTGGCATTGATTTGCAGCTGTTACCGTGGAGTCACGAGTGCCGGAGTTCAACTTCTTTTCGGGGATAAGGAAAGTCGTGTGATGTTTACACCAGATTTCTTTTTATACATATAATTTTTATGATTCATATTTTTTTGTTTTTGTTTGAAATAACAATAAAATTCGAAGTGTACGTGTGTTATTATTTATAATATTTTCGATATGTGCAAAAACAGCATCATTCCACGACCTTTGAACGGCTATTTATTTGAAATGGCACTACATATCTGACCAAAAATTATATAGAATGGTTTCTTTTGGTAAGTCCTTACGATTACATATTTTTTCTTTTTTTTCTTATGGACAAAAAATGAATGGGAAAGTTTTTTTTGATTTTCCAAAAGTTTACTCTTTTGGAATGATGTCGTTTTTGCATGTACCGATTCATGTTTAAAATGTAACAGATTGCAATAATTATTACCTATAACACATGAAATTATTTGTAGGTATATATAATAATAATTGTTAACAATTATGTGGTAAAGTTCATCCCATCAGCATTCTCTGCACTTAACCATTATATGTTCAAAAAATTATTTGAGACAGTTCAATATTTTTCCTATGATTATTTTGAGATGATCATTTTTCACCCTAGGTTCCAAGAGCTCTAAACTCCCCATGAGTCCGGCCAAGCCAGGAGACTCCCACTTCCATGGCAAGCACCCAACAACTGTTGACAATGTAGAACATCTCCTTGAAACCATGTTCCAAGACAATAAGACCTCTCCAGCTAAAGCCAACACTCTTCCTGCCAAACCAAATAGCATCCCTTCCAAATCCAGTAATCCAATGGTTGCTCAAGATAGACAACAAAATGTGGAACACCTCTTAGAAAGTATGTTTCAAGACAGTAAATCTTCTTCCATGAAAACAAATGCTGTAACAGTAAAACCAAATACTACAGTGAATACAAACACCACACCAACAACAAATAGTAATCAAATCATAGGCAATTTTGTCAAGTCAAACATTCTAGAAAATAAAACTAGCCCGTCTAATCCCAAGACAACATCAGCAGTGCCAGAAAATAATGTCGAGCATCTTCTTGAAACCATGTTCCGAGAGACCAAGTCAAGCCCCATGCAAGCCAATACCACTCCCATAGATACCAATAGCAAACATTCCAATAAGACAAGTCCTTCTCCAAGAACTAGTCTGTCGGTGGAAGCAATTGAAAGCATTCTAAGAACTCCATCTCCTGTTGATGATGAAGAAGATGTTAAACACTCGACAAGGTGAGATTTTCAATATGTCTTGGGTTTTAATGTCCTAATCAACTGTTAAGGCCATATAAAGTCAAGAGTTTCACTCTCCATTTCCCATTCACTGGAAAATTACCAACCTCCCATATTAAACTCACCAGACCTAGATCAGACCAAGAATAGCTAGCATCACAAAAGTTTTAACTTAACACGTTCGTTACCAAGCCAATTTTTTCAAGTTTTACGTAGGGACCAGGCGGCAAAGTCGCTGTTGCATCCTGGGTACCAAAATAATTTTTTTTGCATAGTTGGCATTGTATTTGTACAAGAATCGATCCTATATCTGTTCTAATACTAACAACCTACCTCAAAAAGGCCATATATGGATGTCCGGTCCCTCGTTAAAATTTTGATAACGGCCACATGTGTGTGTTTCGGTTCCAAAGAAAAACACAAAAACATCCACATAATATGGCCGTTCGGTAATGAACGTGTTAAATGTTCAACCAGTTCAGTTGTAACTTTCTGAGATGTTGCTCAAATTCAATGATTTTTTTCTCTCATTTATTTAGGTACTCTGTCCCTGTAGTTCTAATATATTCAGGTTTGACTTCATTAGCTTGGATTTTATATTTTATTTTATATACAGGGTGTCCCACCAAACTGGGACACCTCAAATTACTCGGCCCCTGAAAGAGTTTTTGAAAAATAAAAATTCCTAGGGTACATGGTCTAACTATGCGGTTTCAGTCATGAATTTCTTTTTATACAGGGTGGTTCAAAAGTCAGAAATTGAGGTGTCAACTTTCGATTTTTAAATGGATCGACCTGAATTTTATTTGATAAGTTTACTTCTAAATGGTTCCTGAGTACTTTTTTAAACAAAAAATTTACATACAGGGTGGTTTTTTTTCGACCAATTTTTTTTCTGAATCTCAAATAACTCAAGTTTGTTTAATTTTTTCCATAACAAAAATAGAGAGTGTTTGTGTAATGAAAACACGCACTTTCAATTGGCATCAATTTTTTTATACAGGGTGGTTCACAAGTGAAATAATGACTTGATTTTTTTTAAAACTGAGTTTTTTTAATTTTTCATTTGGGATTAATAATTCTAACCTAATTTTACACATTTTTTTTTAGTCATATCAAAAAACAAAACTAAAGTATTGTACAGGTAGAGACATAATTTTTTTGTGACACCCTGTATATGGGCAGTCAAAGAGACGTAAAATTAAATATAAAAACTAAATGTGCAAGAAAAACTTTGATTTTTAATGATATCAAAAAGTTATGGTGTTTTAACTAATATTGTCGCATGGACCACCCTGTAGATATTCTCTTAAACTATCATGTGGGTACTCGAGGTTGTATAAAATTCAACGAAGACTTCGAATCGTGGGGAAAAACAAGTAAAAAACACGAATTTTGAAGCCATTTTCAATTTCGTGTACACACAATGAATGATTTTAAAACTAGAAATAAAAAAAAAAATAAAAAAATTAAAAATCGAAGTTTTTCTTGCACATTTAGTCTTTCTATTTAATTTTATGTCTCTTTGACTGCCCATATACAGGGTGTTACAAAAAAAATATGTCTCACCCTGTACAACACTTTAGTTTTGTTTTTCGATATGACTAACAAAAAATGTGTAAAATTAGGTTAGAATTATTAATCCCAAATGAAAAATTAAAAAAACTCAGTTTTAAAAAAAATCAAGTCATTATTTCACTTGTGAACCACACTGTATAAAAAAAATTGATGCCAATTGAAAGTGCGTGTTTTCATTACACAAACACTCTCTATTCTTGTTATAGAAAAAATTAGACAAACTTGAGTTATTCGATATTCAGAAAAAAAAATTGGTCGAAAAAAAACCACCCTGTATGTAAATTTTTTGTTTAAAAAAGTACTCAGGAACCATTTAAAAGTAAAATTATCAAATAAAATTCAGGTCGATCCATTTAAAAATCGAAGTTGACACCTCAATTTCTGACTTTTGAACCACCCTGTATAAAAAAAATTTCATGACTGAAACCGCATAGTTAGACCATGTACCATAGGATTTTTTATTTTTCAAAAACTTTTTCAGGGGCCGAGTAATTTGAGGTGTCCAAGTTTGGTGGGACACCCTGTATATACAAAAAAAATTAGTTACACTTTAAAATATAGTTTCAATTTTTCTCATCATAATAACCATTAAGTTTTTCTTCCACTGAAAGAAACCCATCTTTTTATAGAAAACACTTAAAGCATACTGGTTCACCATTTGGATTTCTGTAAATACTATGCCATTTTTACAATTTTATCCGGGAACAAGATACCCTTGAGAGATAGATCTGTGAGAACTGACACCTTGTCTCCCAAGGCCCTTATGTTCCCTACAGTAATGAAGCTTTCTGATGACTGTAACTCTGGAGCTGTAAACTTACAGACAGATACGGAGCTCACAATGATTTCATTATCTTGGCAACTGACTGATTGCAGTTTTTACAAAAGGTGGATTATAATTCAAGCACTGAGTGAGATTGAAGCCAATGAACCCCCTCTGTACTTGGATTATGTTACTAGTGCCTAAAAGGGTTGGGTGGAAGAGATTGCCCCAGGCAATAACCCCGCCCTTTAGGACATTATTGTTATTTTCTTTTTTACTTATTTATTTTGTCATTTGTTTGTTTTTTTTTTTTTCCTTTTCTGAATTTTATACTGTTGCCTGTTTGTCCTCCTAATAAAGCTTTAAAAAAAAAAAAAAATCATCAATCCATGTTTTGAACTAGGAACTATTCAAGTATGAAATAAAAACTGGCTTCAAACTTTTTGAATAAAAATATTCCACTTGAAAATGTCAAAAATGCTTTTGTCTGTGGTCCTTTTTAAAAATTCACTAATTTCCTTTTGCTTTCTTCCTCTCAAATTCAGGTCAAGTAACAGCCAATGTAAAAGCAAAGTCTCCAACCATCCCAGTGTACAAGCCCCGTTCCATCCGAACAATTCTCACAACAATACCACCACATCCTCACCAAGCCTGAACAACTCCAGACAATCTCTCCGAAGCAGTCGGCTTAGGAAGCAATCCACTTTTGAAGAGTTCAATGATGACTCGAGTAGTGATTCAACAAAACTGGAAATCATTGATGACTACCTTAGCCGATCACAAGAGCTTAAAACAAGTGCAGATCAGAATAACGTTAGAAGTAAAGAAAAGAAAACACATGAGAATAATGTTTCAAATAATTTGCTGGACTTGAGTAGTGATGTGACAAATGTGAATTGTAAACCCGATGCCAATATCAAGAGTGAAGCAATTGTCAGGAGTCCATCTAGTAATTCTTTGAAAACTTTGGATGAAAAAGGTAAGAAAAAAATATACCAAATCCATCATAGTTGTTGTTGTAATCAGCATGGCTCTAGTTAAGGGAACTGATATCCAGCTAGATTTATATGGCTCGTAGTAAACCACATGCTCTTAATTGTGATCAACCATCTTGGGCAAAATGAGAAATTCTTTATAAACCATTGAACCCTTGCAAAAATGCTTTCTATACCTTCCAATTGAAAGTAAAAATAAAAACGCTTGCATACGAGTCTGCAACCATTTCGACATTTTCATCTTTACTATTCAAGGTCCAAAACCCAACTGACCAAATTTCGTATTGTGCGCATGACACATACCTTCTCTCTTCTCTCCCTCTACAATTCAATACTTCGCCATTGTGCGCATGACACACACTTTCCCTCTTCTCTTAGGGTTGCAATATCGAAACGAAAATATCGATATTAGGTATATCGATAATATCGAAACCATAATATCGATATCCGATATTAGAAGACTTCTCTCCCTTTACAATTCGATATTTCGTTACATAATATCGTTACATAATATCGTTACATAATTTCGTTACATAATTTCGTCACATAATTTTGGTTATGTGCCAGAGCAAAGACATGAAAATGTCAAAACTGCAAGCTAGTTGGCTAACCCTAACAGACTTCCTTGGGTTGGCAAGTCTGTTGTCAAGCAAGAGACACTGGTCTTCAACTGGTTCCATGTCTTCCAATGTAGTAATCAATCATAATAATTGATCCCCAGTAGGATAGATTTTTTCTGCTCTTTACTTGGATGTCTGGGGTCTTCTCATACCTCGTGAGAAAAAATGAGTTGCTGTTTTAATGTGAGTAGCAACCAGTGACTGCTCAAATGAGGTATTGGGATATTAAAGATACAGAAAATTGCTATAATTTTGCGCTACTCACTAAAATTATGACACCTTTATTAATAATAACCAGAGCTTGCCAAACGTCATAATGTCATGATAATATGCTAAAACGTCATATTTTGAGCTTTTTCGGATAAACGTCATATTTTACAAAAAAATCCGCAAAATGCCAAAAAAACTCAAATTTTGTATTAAAAAAAAAAGTTTCCTATTTCCTTGATCAAAACTGGTAGTGCACTCTAGTGGCAGGTGTAAGAAACTAAAGATAGCGCTCTGATTTCTGTAGCGCTGACTTAAACCTACCTTTCTTATGATTACTTTTTCTCCATTGTTCTAGTGTTCTAGACTCTAGGATTACTTTGATTGATTTGATTCTTCATTTCTTCCTCAAAGTTTTAGTGCTTTATGTAGAAAGTTTTCTTTTTTTTAATTGATTCCTGTTTATCTACAAGAAAACTCTGAACCTAACTAACTGTAACAGATCCATTTTCTACCATGCCCAAAGTATGTGTACCAAAGCCAATGTTGTACAAAAAGTGGATACAAGGAGATGCAGATTTTGCAATTGAGGGTGACAAATTTAATACTCACTTGTTCTTTAAAATTCTTACTATGGCTGTTATAATATGCAGTATTGGATTATGTGTAGGTATTTAAAAAAAATAAACGTCATATTTCACAAAATAAGAGTCATATTTCACGAAAAATAAACGTCATATAGTCATATTTTTAGAGTCATATTTTAAGAAAAATAAACGTCATATTTGGCAAGCTCTGATAATAACACATAAGAAACACATTTATATAAAAAAAAAATATCTTTTCTCCCCCTCAGAAACAATCACCATCAAAAAAGAACAACCTAGCCCAACAACAACAAATAGAACTAAAGCGGCTGCCAAGGAATCAGCACAATCACCAATCCCCAATCAAACCACCCAATCACAAGTCACCCATCAAACCACCCAATCACTAGTGGCCAATGTAACCACCCAATCCCAAGCCGTCAAGAATCCTATCATGGCTGTCGAAAACGAGCTGGAGAAAATGTTCGCCGGCATTGTGAAGGAAGAAGACCCAAGTCCGGTGAAGAAGGAGACCTCCCTTGATGGCAGTCATAAGAGGACGCGAAACAATCGGAGACGATCTTCGGAGTTTTTTCCGAGTTCGCCCGAAGCGATGACGTCAGCAACCCCGCCCAAGCGGAAGAAAAAATCCAAGCAGACGCCGAGCAAGGCGGGTGGGAAGAAAAAAGGTGAGGGAAGATTATTATTATCTGACCTGGTTGCAGGGTTTTCAGTGAAACCCTTACAATTAACACTGCGACCTAATTAGATCCAGTGTGACCAGTTGATTCTATTTGGTTTTAACGTCCTGAATTAGATAGATATTCAGGACGGGGGTTTTACCCTCCATTCGCTGGGAATCGTACCAGCTACCCACATTAACCTCACCCAGCCTGGGTAGGGCCGGAAATGCCAGCCTCACTTGTTTGGATGGAACAGAATTTTCTTCGAAAAATCTGCCCCAACCGGGGATCGAACTCGGGATCTCTGGACTACGGGCAGTAGTCTCAACTGTCACTCCACGGAGGCTGGTAGAATTTATTATTTAGATACACCCGAGTTCCGGCCGAGGCATGACCCTATTATTATTTTTCGTAACCCTACTGTAAACAATGAGGCATTGCCGTTCATTGTTTGGGGTCTGAATTTGGCATGCTGGATGAATATAAATATGGGTTACAAACAAATAGATACCTTATAATATTAAAGTACTTAGTGAATGAAAAAAAACAAACCAAGTCCTGTAGCCCAAAATAAAATTACCGATTTATTCATCCACATGTTGATCATCATTGTTTAAAAATAAATGAAAAGGTTCTCCCCTCAGGATTTGATCCTTACTGTCTAATCTCAAGGGCACCCTCAACTCAAGTGCCAGCAAGTATAATACATGTGTAATGAATGTTCTCAGGTTCCTTGTCTAGTCTCAAGGCCACCCTCAACTCAAGTGCCAGCAAGTATAATACATGTGTAATGAATGTTCTCAGGTTCCTTGCCTAGTCTCAAGGGCACCCTCAACTCAAGTGCGAGCAAGTATAATACATGTGTAATGAATGTTCTCAGGTTCCTTGTCTAGTCTCAAGGGCACCCTCAACTCAAGTGCGAGCAAGTATAATACATGTGTAATGAATGTTCTAAGGTTCCTTGTCTAGTCTCAAGGGCACCCTCCACTCAAGTGCGAGCAAGTATAATACATGTGTAATGAATGTTCTCAGGTTCCTTCCATAGTCTCAAGGGCACCCTCAACTCAAGTGCCAGCAAGTATAATACATGTGTAATGAATGTTCTCAGGTTCCTTGTCTAGTCTCAAGGGCACCCTCCACTCAAGTGCGAGCAAGTATAATACATGTGTAATGAATGTTCTCAGGTTCCTTCCATAGTCTCAAGGGCACCCTCAACTCAAGTGCCAGC
Organism: Bactericera cockerelli; assembly: GCA_024516035.1. Lineage (NCBI taxonomy): Eukaryota > Metazoa > Arthropoda > Insecta > Hemiptera > Triozidae > Bactericera > Bactericera cockerelli. The sequence goes on along the minus strand of CM044961.1, from coordinate 35,097,754 downwards.
AAGTATAATACATGTGTAATGAATGTTCTCAGGTTCCTTGTCTAGTCTCAAGGGCACCCTCAACTCAAGTGCGAGCAAGTCTAATACATGTGTAATGAATGTTCTCAGGTTCCTTGTCTAGTCTCAAGGGCACCCTCAACTCAAGTGCCAGCAAGTATAATACATGTGTAATGAATGTTCTCAGGTTCCTTGTCTAGTCTCAAGGGCACCCTCAACTCAAGTGCGAGCAAGTCTAATACATGTGTAATGAATGTTCTCAGGTTCCTTGTCTAGTCTCAAGGGCACCCTCAACTCAAGTGCCAGCAAGTATAATACATGTGTAATGAATGTTCTCAGGTTCCTTGTCTAGTCTCAAGGGCACCCTCAACTCAAGTGCGAGAAAGTATAATACATGTGTAATGAATGTTCTCAGGTTCCTTGTCTAGTCTCAAGGCCACCCTCCACTCAAGTGCCAGCAAGTATAATACATGTGTAATGAATGTTCTCAGGTTCCTTGCCTAGTCTCAAGGGCACCCTCCACTCAAGTGCCAGCAAAGACACAAGCAATGACTCACTGCGAGGCTCGACAGCGGTTCCCAAAGTGTCGCCGTTCGTGCGTCTCTACCCGGGTAGCAGCAAGGAGGCCCTGGTGGTGAACAGTATACGGGGAGACGATGACGCAGTGGTCACCGGTGGGGGAACCGCTGGCTCCAAGAAACCCGCTGGGTTTGTACCGAGTAAGTGATTAATATAATCTTCTTCTTCCTAGCCTTTTCCTAATAGAAGAATTTCGTGTCCGTGAGATAGGTATTGATACCTAAATCACGGTGGTGAGAGGATTATATGGACGCCCAGATCCAATGTCTAGGCTCCTCTCATGTCCAACTTTAAATAGGGTCGGAGTTTTTTGTCAGTCTCTTCCAGCCAGCCCTATCATGGACCTCATTTCCTGATAAATTCATGGAGGGGACGCTCTAGTGATTTGGTTTGTCAGTATGTCAGAGATTTCCGAGGCCTTTATGGACTGACTAGTTGTGACTGACATGGTTTGTTGTGGATGGGGCTCTTTACGGCTAGATGCCCTTCCTAACGCCGACCCTCCCTATTTACCCGGGCTTGGGACCGGCATCATGAATACACTGGCTTGTGCACCCCCAAAGGCTAGGTTAAGTGATAAGTATAATATTAATAATTCCGTGTCCGTGAGATAAGCACCGATGCGTCTATCACGGTGGTGAGAGGATTATATGGACGCCCAGATCCAATGTCTAGGCTCCTTTCATGTGCGTTAATTCTATTTGGTTTTAAGGTCCTCATTTGAGATAGTCAGGAAGGGGGTTTCACCCTCCATTCGCTATGAATGGTACGAGCTACCCACATTAACCTCACCCAGTGTTATTATTTCTGGAATGATTTGTAATAAATTCTTAATTTTAACAAATAAATCTTATCTTATTTCTGGAATGAGGGCCACGTGTCTTTTTTCACTGTCTTCCCGACTTACAAAACCAATCTTGGTAGTTTGTTCAGTAAGGGAGCAATTACATAGCCTTGAGGTTAGTGGTTCAAATTTCCAGTACGCCAAATTTTGATCAGGTAGTTTGAGTAATTGTGACAACCCTCTTGTGAATAAAACACAAATAACCTTTAATGTGTTGTTGTCGTTGTGTTGGCTGTAGACCATCGGGCAGTATTAATAAGGCGATATTATTGTTATTATTGTATTTCTTTTATATTTCTTTTTCAATTCCTTTCAATTAAACAAATATTAACTTCATTTATTTTTATTTCCGTTTTTTTTTCAGACAAAAAAATGCGCTCCTCGGCCCATTCGAACCTGCAACCCGCCAACCGCACGGACGTGGTGGATCCCTCCTGGTTCTGTGTGTTCTGCCGGCGGGGGCCCAACACTTTCGGGCCGGCCGGCAACCCGCTGGGCGACCTGTTTGGGCCGTACCGCATCGGGGCGCCCCGGGAGGGGTATCTGGACGGGGATGAGTTCAAGAGGAGGGTGGCGCGGGGGTCGCCTGGGAAGGGCGAGAGTGGGAAGAAGGTAATAATACTAATACTCTAGTGGAAAGTAACCACCAGGCGAGGTTATTGCACAAAGAATTTTTTTACCACTTAACCCTCAGTCTTATAATTATGTGGTCTTATTATTATAATATACTCATAAGAAATATAAGTAATTATTTAATTGAATTTATATCTAAATTAAAGTAATTTTAATATTATTTTAATCTATAGCCCGGATTTGGACCGATTGGTCTAATGCCTCCCTATAAGGAGGCATTAGAGCAATCGGTCCAAATTATACCAAACTGATTTTGTACAACTTTATTGTGTTTTATGTATTTATGTGTAAATTTAATTGTACAAATAAAGGCTATTTACCATAATAATACACATAATATACTTATTATTATAATATACTCAGAAAAGAGGAAAAATTCGTGCATCGGTTGGGATTCGAACCAACGGACCCCTACGCTACCTGGACTACCAGACTAGCGCGTTAACCACTTGACTATCAGTGCACGGTAAGGTGAGGCGTGTGCTGGGTTATCTGAATTTTATTGTGTCACAAAAGTTGATCTTAAAAAAAATACTATTTTTATTTATTAAAATATTACAAACTTTACTCAGGTAGGTTCATGAGTTTCTACTTCTTTATTATGTACAGTAAAAAAGTTGTTCTCAGAAGCGTTGAGTTTTGTCTATTTATTATTATTTTTACAGAAAATAGGTGGGTATCATCATGAGAATAATTGTATTGAGAATTTTACTTCCGATAAATTTCTAATATATTAGAAATTGGCAGTATTGTGTCTTTTTCATTTCATACAAGATTTATTTGTTGTAAGGGTTGGGTGGAAGCGATTGCCACAGGCAATAAACCCGCCCTTTAGATAGGACATTAGCTTCATTCTGTTTTTTGTTCTTGTTTCTTTGTTCGATCTATTTATTTTTTCTTTATAATTTCATTGCATTTTACTGTATATATTTTTGTCTTACGTAAAACACCATACTATAGTAATAATAATAATAATATTTATTTCATTAACCGACCTCAGTGGCTTGATCGATAAGGCGGCGGACTTGTAACCTGGAGGTCGGTGGTTACAGTCCCGGTTTCAGCGTAGATTTAGTAAAGCGAGTTTGAGTAGTTGTCAAATCACGAAAGTGATTAACACAAATATGATAACTTTCTTTTAAAATATATATTTCCTTCTCCCCTCAGAAGCGCTGCAGTTCGATGGACGTGGACGTTGCCCGACTCACCGCGGGCCTCACCAAGGTGACCGGTGACTCCGGTGACCAAGGCAGCGGTGGAAGCGGTGACTTGCTCAACGCTCAGCGGGGGGGCGGGGGCGGCCACCAGTACGAGGTGTGGTTCCACGAGGCTTGTGTCGTGTGGGGGGCGGGGGTGCATCTGGTGGGCGCCTCCCTCATGGGTCTGGACCAGTGCGTGTGGGCCGCGCTCAATAGTGTGAGTATGCCTTAGTCGTATTTTTCTTTCTAACTAAAAAAAAATTCCTGGTTGGGTTTTTTCCAAATATTTCCATTTTATTCCAAGGTCATTCGTAAAAGAAAAATGCGTTTGGTTACTTTTAAAGATAAACAATGGACTTAACCTATAAAAGAACTGGAAGCAAGAATTTTCTACTTCCACTTTGGTTAACTTTGGAAGTGGAAATTTTTCCTCTTAAAAAAGAAAAATGACTTGCTTCCAGTTTGGTTCATTTTATTCCCGTTTGGTTAACTTTGGTTAGAAAGAAAAATACGGCACTTGGATGATCAGATTTTGTATTTTAAAAAAAATCGTGATTGCAAATCATTAACTGACCCATTCGATTAATTATGTTCTCTCATGTTACCCATCGCATCTACCAACACGTATTCAGGAAGAGCATTGATTTCCAGGTCAAATAGCATCTTCTAGTTTTTGTTGGACTTTTGGTATTCGAGCAAATCAAAAGTATAGGTACTGGAAGTCGATGCTAATCAATACCGAAAAACAGTTTTCGACTTAGCCATGTTCTTCTACTCACCCATTCATTTATTTTTTACATCCAAATGTGTTGTGCTCTAGTTGTACGTGTTTAGAGTGGTTTACCCGGGAACAAGATACCCTAGAGAGATCTCAGATCTTTTAAAAACTGACCTTGTCTCCTAAGGCTCTTGTGTTCCCTACAGTAATGAAGCTTTCTGATGACTGTAACTCTGGAGCTGTAAACTTACAGACAGATACGGAGCTCACAATGGTTTGTCTATGTAACTGTTAATTTAAATATAAAAAAAAATTAAACGTCTATTTAAAATTTGGTTTATTTGTGTTATCATATCAAAGGGTTGGGTGGAAGAGATTGCCACAGACAATAACACCGCCTTTTAGGTAGGACATTAGTTTTATTCTCTTTTTTTTTCTCCTCATTTCTTTTAATACACCCTGTAGAAATTTTGATTCCGCCAAAAAATGTTCCAACTTGTCTTAGACTTGAATTTGAATTCAAGTCTAAGACAAGTTAAACCGTTAAAAAGAAAAAAATCCGTTCCGGGACTTTTCGTTCACTCTGTATATATACATATAATTGGTTTGAAAAGTGATGGAGGCTCTTAATAATGCTGCGCTACCCAGAAAACTTGTAAAGGAGCCTTGAGTTTCACCTCAAAAAAATCATTCTTCAAACTGAACTAACTTTTATCTTTTTTCTGATTTTTTTTTCAGACGTGTGTGAACTGCGGTGAAACAGGAGCCAGTATAGGGTGTGTGAAAAGCAAGTGTCGCGGCAGTGTGCACTACAGCTGCGCCCTGCACATTGGCTGGTACCTGGACCCGACAACTTTTGTGGCAACCTGTAGCGTGCATCGAGAAAACTACGTGGCCGAGAGGTATTTGGAAACACCCGGTAGCAATGGTCTATGATGAACTGCAGGTATTTGGAACCACCCGGTAGCAATGGTCTATGATGAACTGCAGGTATTTGCAAGCACCCGGTAGCAATAGTCTATGATGAACTGCAGGTATTTGGAATCACCCGGTAGCAATAGTCTATGATGAACTGCAGGTATTTGCAAGCACCCGGTAGCAATGGTCTATGATGAACTGCAGGTATTTGGAGACACCCGGTAGCAATGGTCTATGATGAACTGCAGGTATTTGGAAACACCCGGTAGCAATGGTCTATGATGAACTGCAGGTATTTGGAAGCACCCGGTAGCAATGGTCTATGATGAACTGCAGGTATTTGCAAAAACCCGGTAGCAATGGTCTATGATGAACTGCAGGTATTTGCAAACACCCGGTAGCAATTGGTCTATGATGAACTGCAGGTATTTGCAAACACCCGGTAGCAATGGTCTATGATGAACTGCAGGTATTTTGGAACTTGTTTCGTCTTTCTTAAGTATCAGGAAATCCCTCTCTTACCTTTTGTAAGTGTGCCCCGGAACCGCTTTCACATTACTTCAGGGCACTTTACCTTTACATCCATGCCATTCCGGAAACGATAAATTTCGGTCAGAAATTTCCGCTCCGGCCGGGATTCGAACCCGCAACCTCCGGGTCAGTAACCAATGCTCTTAACCACTGAGCCACGGAGGTCGGCACCTATGAAATACACCCTGTTTGACTGTTGAAGTAAAGGGACTTTTCAGTCTTACAGGGGCGGCAGTATTGACAAGGTATATTCTATTCTAAATGCTAGGTGTAAGAAAGAAATCTTGCAGAGAACGCGCTAATATTCTTCAGAGTGATATAACCAAAAATTTAGCTCGACATGAAAAAGACTCACAAAAATAGGAACGAATTTCAAAAAATCAGAAGGAAAATGATTTGAAATTCCAAAAATCAAGAAATGAAGAAACCGGTCTGGGTGTAACACTTTCTCAACCGGGACTTAAGTACAAAGTACAAATAAAAATACGTATGCCATATTTTGAGTGTAATGACAAACATAGGTAGGCTAAACTTTTAACACTCTTAGGCATTCTCGCGTGAAATGGGTTGGGAGTCCTCTTTAAAGGGAGGGGTCCATTTTTGGCGCACCTCCTCTACACAATATGTATACGGTTTCCACTTTAGTGGCATTCATTAATTCCGGCGTTAGAGTGCGTTTATCAATCACACCAAACCAGGTGATAAATATCTGAATAGCGTTAATCAACTGATTAATAATGCTGTTAATGTGATCATCAAAGACATTTTAATGAATGCTTTTGGAATTAAACCAATGGAAGTTAAGCGTTCAATAAAATGAAGCATTCATTGAATAAAATCAATAAAATCAGAGGCTCTCTGCAGTAGGAGTTTCAACCAATCTCATCGCATTATAGCCCGACTTGGCGACATTCTGGGCTTAATAGCTTTACTTATAAAACTTTGCCCTTATAAGATTTTCTATTATTATTATTCTGGCGTAAGTTATTTTTATATTTATTTAACTGACATCTCACTGATGCTTGCCAGGCGACACAGTAATATTTACACACAATTGTACATTTATTTAATCCTGTTTTAAAATTCGAATCTCGCCTTGGACTTATTCCACACAGAAAGTACCGCTCCTATAGAGACATAGCAGTAGGTTTTCCTATGGTGGAGTATTGCTGCGGCATTTCTAAGGTGTTTTTTTTTTTTTTTTTTTGCCAACAAAACCAGTTTAATTTATGACAGCATTTTTTTTTCTCCTGTACATACAATCACCTGTATATGATTGTACATTATTTGTGATTTACTGTTTATAGTTTACATTCATCAAGTATTTTATTTTTCATAAACCTTATAAACTTTTATTCCATGTGTAAGATTAAATTTGATTCAGGTTTACGATTTTCAATGTTGAAAAAAAATAGTTGTACAAAGATATAATTTTAATAGATTGACTAATTTTATTGCTTCAATATTTTTCTGTACAAAAAACTCCCTGAATGGATTTAATGTCAACAAATTTACTTTTAGTGAATCTGCAGTTTCCGTAGGTAATTTATACATTCAGTTTACGTAATTTATACATTCAAACATACAAGTATTTATGTAGGTACCTATTTATCTTACTGTACAAAAATATACATATGTATAGAGGTATTAAAGTTAAAATTTTAGACAGCTATATGATTTAAAAAAATTAATACTATCATGCAATATCTGAGATTTGCACTGTCAGATCCACTTACTCAGGATTTCCTCAGTAGCTTGATCGATAAGGCGGCGGACTTGTAACCTGGAGGTCGGTGGTTCAAGTCCCGGTTTCAGCATAGATTTAGTAAAGTGAGTTTGAGCAGTTGTGGTATCACGAAAGTGATTAACACAACTATGATAACTTGATAACTCAGGATTTCATATCAGTGATAAAACACTACCGAGTTCATTCCCAATTCATGATTTTTTCTTTATTGTTTTGAGAATGTCATCACAATTAATAGTAGAAAAACAGTTATTGTTTTAATATAGAGACTCTAGTCCTAATTGAGCAGTATAAAATACAATAATAATAACGCTCTTTAGTGGAAAGTAACCACCAGGCGATGTTAATGCTCAAAGCATTTTTTCTACCACCTAACCCTCAGAGTCTCATAATTATGTGGTCACAAACTCAAATTAATGAGGATTAATTCATGCACTGGGCGGGATTCGAACCAACGGATCCCTACGCTACCTGGATTACTAGACAAGCGCGTTAACCACTTGACTACCAGTTTACCTATTATTATTTAAAATGTAATATTTACACACTGTCACAGTAATTAAAGGCAACAAAAAGACGGTTTGAAAATAATATTAAATTTGTTTTAGTATTACATATGTATTTAATAATTCAAAAATCTCAAATCCCTCTATTGATTATGTCACATCAAATAAGTCCAGACGCTAGCCAGGGGCTACAGGGAGAAAGTTAATGATGACCTTATATTTCTGGTGAATATTATTCAATACGGGTCCCTCAGTGTTAAATAGATTGTGCCCAGCAGTACCTTATGTAAAATTATCCTTCTGTGTTATATAGTTTGTACTGTGTACAGTGAATCCCTTGATTTTGTTTATACTCTTATGATTTTTAGATTCTTCACTACTTATTTTTTTCCTTTAATTTAAATTATAAAATTCAAGTTACGATGGGATTTTTTTCCAAGCTTAATGAAATGTCAAAATTCAATTGAAATAAAATACGAAAAATATTTTCTAATTATAAATTAATTTCTGGGTTTTTATTTTACTTGAGGTCTGTAGATTTAGTGCAAGTTGTTCAGCTTTTTGTTTATTATTCTTTATACATTAGTGATTTCTATACATATATTGTCTATTAGCTTAGCTAGGTATACAAATAGTGATTACAGACAAAATAGAAAAAAATGTAACAAAAAATGAGAAAATGTAAAGTAAAAATTGTATATCCAAAGCAAAAGGCCGAGTTATTTTCTATGAAAATTTCTTCTACCCAACACTCACTGTAGAAATGTATGTTTTCCCTTTGGTTTTATTATATCACAACTTTAGTGGGTAGTTCTGCATTACGAAACTTCCAATCACATCATTTGCCCACATAACATATTCCTTCTCATAATGCCTCCACTGGTCGTTACTCGTTTAGAAATCATCATCACTATTGTCATCAGCTTCATCAGGCTTACTAACACGGGAGTCATCCTGATTGTCATCATCATCATCATCATCAAGTAGGAATTCATCATCAGTGTCCGTACTGCTGTCACTTGGGTTCATACTACCGTAGACCCTGCGTCTTCCCTGGATAACTTGGGCAGCTGGGATTGAACAAGAAATGGGATAATGATTTTGAAAATAAATGGTTGTAAGAAATGTTAAAGTATAGTTTTTTGTAATTAAAAGGAGATAAAAATATAATAATAATATCGCCTTATTTATACTGCCCGATTAGGATTATTTAAGTTCCATTATTCCAGCAGTAAGCCCAAGACATATTATTATGTGGTAAAAATCCCAAATGGGAGGGCAACTTGTCATGTCCCGGCTGGGTTTCGAACCCGCGACCTCTAGTATCACTGGATACACAGAGTGCGGCTTTACCACTGAGCTACCGGGACAGACATATTCTATTATACTATTTTTTGGTTCAGTTAATTTTTGGGACGTAAAGCAGCCAAAGAAAAACCAGAAGAAATAAAACTTTGAATAAGCAAAATTTTGAACATCACAACCAGAAATACAGTCGAACCTGTCGAATATAAGAGAACCCTCATGACCTAATCCAACTGATATTGTCAACCAAATTATTCTTAGTTATTGCTGGAGATTATGTTTGCAGGTAGTAATACTTGCAATCTCATCTTCAGTGTAGACATATGTAAAAAGAAAAGAAAAAAAAACATCGAGACAAGAAGTCATTGTGATCCAACAACTGAAATTGTAAAAAACTTGAAAAAAATAAATAGAAGGTCTCACCTGACCCTGCGGCACTTCGCAAGCGATTGGCAGTCTCCTGTATGGCCTGAATTGTGGGCGGAGCCACAGGAGCTCCAGTAGAAGTGGGCGGTGCTGGAGTCTCCTCCCCCTCTCCCTCCTCCTCCTCGAATAGTTTGAGCGAATCGTCGGATTTCAGGGACTCGGCAAGTCGGCGGGTTTTTGCCTATGAAAGTTAAAATATTGTTTTTTTTTCAGCAGCTGGAAAGGATAAACAGGACACGGAGGACCTAAAAGGCGTGTGTGTTTCTTACGTCGAACCGAGCTCAGTAATTCGATTGATAAGACGGCGGACTTGTAAGCTGGAGATCGGTGGTTCAAGTCCATTTTTTTTGTTTTTTTTTTTTTTTTTGTTTTTTTTTTTGTTGAGGATAGGAAAATCTTCTAAAGACACCCAGCCACCTCACTCCCTGGGGTGTGGGATTTTTTTACCCACTAAAAACCTATCCTCAGAAGACGTAGGAGATCCCGGAAGCGTGTGATACATTACTTCGGGATTAGTCCAAAAATTTAGTAGCGCAAGTTTGAGTTGATAACTTCTTAGATTTACATTTGGACAGAATTCTCATGCCTCTTCAATCCTCTCCTGTTCCTGATTACTCAACTTTACCTTATAACTTACCTGTGCCTCTTCAATCCTCTCCAGTTCCTGATGACTCAACTCCTATGACTTACCTGTGCCTCTTCAACCCTCTCCTGTTCCTGATGATCCAGCTCTTCTATCTGATGCTGCAGATAAGATAGACAGCGGAACCTCATCACATATTCCTGATGTAGCCTCTTCAGTTCCACCTCGAGCACTTCATACTCCGCCAGGAATGCAGGCCTAAAGAGGAGTACAGTATTTTATTTGAATTGAATGGCCAAATTATTAAATAGGAGTACAACAATAATTAGTCAAGACTTTATTTGTCCATATTTAGGACGAAATTAATAGACAATTTTTTTTTAAACCAATGTGAACTTGTATCCAGATTTGGACCTAAGTCTTACATTTCCCCCATTTAGGGGAAATTTATATCCTGACTAAAACTTGTGATCTTGATTTTTTCTTATAATTTTGCTCTTAATTATGTATACTGTGTCAGTTGGCAACTCTTTGTTTAGAACAGTTCAAAATAAAATTTATTTTGTTAATAAAAAATATATTATTGTGCCTACTGATTTGTGAAGAGTCCCGAGTAGAAAGAACTTTCCATTAATCATGACAATCACACTCACCCCAGCTGTTGCCATACTAGTCACAACATCTCGAACTCAAATAAGAGAAAATTGTGTTGAAATTAAAAAAAGATAGGTACTATTTTAATATTTGATCTGGTTTTTTTTTCACTCTCTTTCTCTCTCTGACTACAGTAGATCAATGGACAAGGTGTTGGACTCATAACCTGGAGGTCAGTTCAAGTATTGCAAAAATTAAGTGAGGCGAGTTGTGAGTAATTTTGTCATTAACAAAATTATGATTAAGTACTTTTTTTTTCTTTTCTTTTTTAAAGATGAGTGTTTCACAGCCTTTTTTATTTCGTAGCCATGAAACAGGAGCTACTGTAGACGCTTGTGGTCTGTGTTGTAGCCTGCCCATCATGTAGTATGCCTCCTCTCTGATGGGCGAGAAGTGACACAATACTTCCATTTAGGTCCCTTGCAAACATATGTAACCAAATTTTGAATACATTTTTTTGTCGGCGCAGGGGTTCGAATCCGGGACCTTCCGCATGGCAAGCGAGTGCTTCTCCACTGAGCTAATTGTGCGCTCGTGGTACTTATATTTGCTACTCACTTGACTTTTTTCAGTGTTTGGAGCCGCTTTGTATTTCTATCCAACTCGATTTTCTCTTCTCAATCTTCTTGTCTAAACTGGCTTCCGATGATGCTATGTTCTCGATCTGGGTTTTCAAGTTTGTCACCTTTTCTTGGGTTTCGTTAATGGCTTGGTCTAGGGCAGATTCTATTTCACTGAGCTCTAGTTGAGTGTTGAGGCAGTTCTGTCTTTCTTCCTGACGGGGTGAGAAGAAATATGGTTGGGTATTGAATAATTCCAACATTTTTATGTATAGATAAGTTCAATATTACCCTTTAGTCCTATGCCAAATTAAATATTTTAAATATTCCAAAACCTTTTAATAAGTTCAAAATTTATGCTTAGCTTTATTAATGTTTAAAAAAAATATTCCAATACCTAAGACTTTGTTTCAACTGATAGCAGAAAGGGGCTCCTTGTCGTATACCAAATGTAGAATTTGCAACTAAAAAAAAGACCACATTGCATACTCAATAACTCACCCTCAATGTGACTTCTTGACCAAGTAACTCATATAACTTGGCTCCCTTGTTAGTGATGTCTGGGGCTAAATCCCTGGAAAAAGTCAATGTATTCATCTGAAAGTAAAGAAAAAAAAATATGTTGTACTGGAAAGAAGACATTTCGATTTTTTTACTTTTAATTCAAGATAGCAAATTGAATTTTTGTTTATCAAAATTAATCACTCACTCACTTTACTAATTTTTTGCTTGACATGGGACTTGAACCATCAACCTCAAGATTACAAGTCTTATCAATCAAGCTACTGAGGTTGGTTGGATTTTTGTAATCCTAGGGTTGGTAGAATTTTTTTACATATTTTAAGTGTACATTATCAATATAAAAAAAACTGTTTTTAATTCCAATAAATATTAAAAATATTTTTTTGAAAACTATTAACTTAGTACCTACTCATATTTTGATATTTACTTACTTTTTCCATGAGCTGATCAATGTTAGTTGAAATGTGACCATCTTCAACATTTTGACTTTTGAAGGCTTCATATAATAGAGATGTAATTTTGAGTAATTCTATTACTGCATAACCATCTGCTTGGTATAAACGTTTTGTGTTTAACTTGATATTTGCTTTAGTTGCCTGAGGATAAGATAATTGAAAAAGTTGATGCAAAAAAAAATCTCATTTACACCTTTTTATAACAGATGGAAATAAAAATAGGATATTTATGTTTTTCTTCCTTCTTTTTTAATAAGGAAAATATTTTTTAATTTTATCATTCTCCTAAATCTGATAAAATATATTTACTTTGGTAAGTACAAACAGTATATTTTTTTATTTTATTATTATTATTAATTTTATTTTTCTCTGACTTATGTGTATTATTAATTGAAACCCACTATATCTCCTGGTAAAACTTGAATTTTTTTGTGTAAAAGAGAAGAGTTTTTGTGAATATGTATAATAAATGTATAAATTTACTCTGTAAAAAAAACTTGAGTAAAATTTAATATTTATTATTCAATTCAATTCAATTCAATGTATTTATTTATTGTAATAATAAAACAGATGTTGACCTTACAATGGCTTGATCAACATCCAATTACTTATAATCACATAACAATAAAAAAAATAAAAATAATAATAATAATAAAAAAAAGGGGAGAAAAAAAAAAAAAAAAAAAATTATAAACATACATACCATGAACTGAGCTACAGATCGAATCAAAGCTACCCGCTCTTCTTCCGTACTGGTGTCAGGTTTTGCTATTTCAAACTCTTGATCAAACCGCTTGACTAACCAGACTAGAATTTCAGCTATCAGGGTAAAGTTGGGAGTTCGGAAATTCTCCATGGAAATCAGCCTGGAGTATCCCAAAGTCCTCATCATTTCATTAAAGTCTGAAAAGAAAATGTTTCTTCTTATTCATGTATCACAATAAATAACAACAAAGTTATTACCAAAAATATAAATGGAATTCTACGTAACTGAGGGACTATGTATAATCTGAAAAGGGACCAGCAGTCCGGCTGTGTGATTGAGTGGGTGACATCTCTCACACCACCGATGTTATGGGTGGCTATAGCCCACTTGCATATAGGTATCAAGAGCAGACACTAACTTATTTATCAGTTTGCTTTAAAAAAAAAAAAAAACATGATTTTTTCTTCTTCTTTTAAATTGATTTTTCCAAAAGCTAGGTACTTGGTGTTGGCATTGGTCAGCCTCTTTTGTATGGTTGAAGCTCTTTAGTTCTGGCACTCCTAATTCCACATTTAAGCAGGCTGAAAAGCTCAACAATACTTTCAAAAACATTGCTGTTTGAGTGGTTTCTAAGGTACTAGTGTGGCATTCCAGGTAGGAAATAATTGAGAAATAGAGGTAAAATTGTGATAGGTCCCTATTTGATAAATTAATTTACAGCATATATTTTTTCTTGAATGTCTAGTCTGTAACTTACTTCTAAGATCTCTGAAAGACATTTCACCAATTATTGATAATCCAAAATGAACAATTCTAGGGAATAGTATTTTTTTGAGAGATAAATAAGAATGAAAAAGCTCTTCAATCCAAAATATTTTATTATCAGTGATAATTTCCATTTGTTTTGTTTTTCAAATTTTGTGCCTCACGCGTTGCTATAGTAACAAGTGATAAGAAGGACCAATCAAAATCCTTCATTTAAATCAGCTGTTTGAAGCCTCGTCCACATGAAATCTACACTTTCGGGTATTCGGGATAAATTTTAAAATTTGAAATCATTGATAATAAATTCATTTTCTGTCAAATTTTTGCACAGCATTAATTTTAAGATTTTATGTGAATAAGATTATTATGAAAATATGAAAGGCATAAAAGAAGGTTTTTGTACTTTCTATTTTCTAATGTGAAGTGATACCTTACCATTTTTTCTGGACTTGGCTTTTATTTAAAGACGTCAAAGATCTCTTGTTTTTGTTTTGAATGTTTGATTGATTCATCAAATCAGATTCAAATTTTCTTCACCACAAGTCTGAAAGTGGAAAGCTGTAATTTCTTAGAATTCCAATTAGAAATCCTTATAAATATACCTAATTTAAACAGTAATGTGTTTTAAACAAACCTGAATAATCATCCCTGGACACAAGGAACTCGGCACAATGAATTTGGTCAACTCAAGCACCTACAAAAATGGACTGCTTTACGCCGGATTCAATCAAGACCAAGGTATGTTGGATGCTGTGTTTTTAATTTTGTGATTAGCTTACTCAGGGATCAACAACCTTCAAGACCCTACAACTCTAAAATTGGAAAACACTTGGTGATCTAAACTCACGAAACTTTTGAAATTGTAACTGGTGAACTCACTCCGAAAGTAAAAATGATAGGTATAGGTACATAACTTGGTTTGGGGAAAAACCAGATTCTCATAATTATAGGTATTTGCCCCTCTTTAGATAAATCATATTAAAAGAAAGAGAAATAATAACTCAAAGAATTTACGCAAATCTAAAACATAGAACTTACCCATTTTTATAAAGTACTGATGTACTTTCAACTGCATGATCATAATCACAACAGGGGTTTTACAATCCATTTGCTGGAAAATTACAAAACAAGCTACTATCATTAACCTCACTCAGCCTGAGTGGGGCCAGGAATCACCAGCTCCACATTGGTACAAATTTGACTTGTCACCCTCCAAGTCTTAGGGAGGAATTATTAGATGTTTTTGTAATAACTCTGTGGCGCCAAGTCATGGATTTCATACTGTGTAAGATAGGAAAAACCAACACTTAACAATTACTAGTGATATAGAATTTGTCTATTAATTTTGCCCTTAGCCTTGCTGGACATTGCTGATCTTTGTATCTATTTTATTTAGAGTGTCACAATGCAAGTGAATTTTTTTTGGTAAGTTTTTAGTGATTGGAGGGCTAAATCCCCTGCTAAAACATTGGTATATTTTTTATTAGCTATTTTAATCTTTTCCAGGCTGTTTTGCATGTGGCATGGAGGATGGTTTCAGAATTTACAACTGTGATCCTCTGAAAGAGAAAGAGAGACAAGACTTTACAGATGGTGGTCTAGGCCATGTGGAAATGCTATTCCGATGTAACTATTTAGCTTTAGTGGGTATGTACTAGTTTATGAACACCTCTATTTAGGTACAACATGTCATATTGTGGATCACTATGTGGTTGTTAAAACTGAAACAGAATCCTAGACATTGGATATGGGTATCCAATTATGTACAGGGTGGCGCATAAGTAATGACAACAAGTTTTTTTGTGATATTTTTTTTTATTATTTGTTCAATCGAAAAAAAAGTTTTATTGGTCGATTCTAGAGGCTTGGCGAATTTGTTCCATACTACACATGGAATATTACGTCACGTAAGTGTTGGCCATATCCAGCTTCGCAAAGTCGGGCTCTTTCCCGGGCATTTTCCATTACTGATCGGAGAACGTTTGCTCCTAACGCTTGAATTTCTTCTGTAATGTTGTTCTTTAGTTGTTGAATGGTCCGAGGTTTGTTCACGTACACCCTTTCCTTCAGATATGCCCACAGGAACAAGTCTGGGGCGGATAATTCAGGTGAGCATGAAGGCCATGGGAAGTCGCTATTTCGGGAGATTATGCAATTTTCAAAAATTTCCCGTAGAAGTGCCATTGTTGTGCTTGCTGTGTGTGGTGTGGCTCCATCTCGCTGAAACCATATCTGTGGGTGATTTTCAATAGCTGGGACATTCCCAATTGGGTTGAGCGCCGTCGTGTTGAAGTGCCTGGGCTGCTTTCAATATTGTCAGAAACACGCTGTCGATTTGCTTCAGTGACGACTGAACGTTGTCTTCCTGGTCTCGGAAGGTCTCTGACTGCACCTTGTTCTTGAAAACATTCAATTATTTTCATAATTGTTCTGTAAATCGGGCCTTTCGAACTTGGAAATATCGCTTGTACGGTAACTGAGTTTGTGTAATTGAACGTCCATTTTCAAAATAAAATTGTACAATTTTGGTTCGTTGTAAAGTTGTGTACTTTTGCATAATGACCTTGCATATAGTTTATTTCAAGGTTATGAAAAAATTACAAGAAAAAAATATTTAGAAAAAAAGTTAAAGGATTTTCAAATGTTGTCATTACTTATGCGCCACCCTGTATCTTATTGACATTTGTTCTGTTTTATTAGGGTTTAACATCATTTTTCAACTGTCATTGACTTTTGATGAATGTAAAATGTACATATTATGTATCTTATAATCTATAAAGAGAACTATTATTTGATTAAATTAAATACACCAAAATTGAATAAAATTAATGAATTACCTAGCTATTGCAGTCATGCTTGAAATATAAAATACACTTTTGTTATTGCAGTAGTTAGTTGCATTGCTTACACTAAAAGTAATGTTCTTTGTGTAGATTATTTGACAAAGTAAATCTCAAGTTGCAAGAGCCCACAAAACTGACCAATTTGAGGTACCTCTATATAAATTCCTAAACAGTCATTATTGTTGCTGTAGCAGCATTAGCTGGGTCAAGTTATTCTAATGGTTTTGAACACACTCAGTAAATTTTAATATGTTTAATTTGTTGAAAATGTAATAATATTTATTTGATTGTAATATTAATTTAGGAAGGTTTCAATCAATGTATTTTATGGGGAATAAAATGGCCAAGCTGTATCTATACAAGCAAAGTTCTCTTCCTGTAATGCAGTGCTAGTATAGAGAGCACTTTTCCTCCATCTAGTTCCCTTTGTGAAGTCATTGATTTATAATGAGTAGATTTAAATAAAAAAATCTCTACAGTATCTTACCAGATTGACTGGGTACAAGACTATTACATCTCTTTTAATATTTTCTGTCTTTATGGTTCTTTAATTCCAGGTGGTGGCACACACCCAAAGTACCCCAACAACCGAGTAATGATCTGGGATGATTTAAAAAAGCAAGTTGTGATTTGTTTAGAATTCAATGCCCCTGTGAAAGCAGTCAGACTGAGACGTGACAGAATAGTTGTGGTTCTAGAAGGTGTTATCAAAGTGTACACATTCATACAGTGCCCACAGCAGCTGCATGTGTTTGAAACCAATCCTAATCCTAAAGGTAAATAATAAACACTTACTAATTCTGCCCAATTCCAGTATCGGTGGCATAACGGTGGTGACTACTGTCTGTTGTCCAGAGATCCTGAGTTTGATCCCCGGTTGGAGCCAATTTTTCACACAGAAAATTCTGTTCCCCCTGTACATGTGAGGCTGGCATTTCCGGCCCTACCCACGCTGGCTGAGGTTAATGTGGGTAGCTGGTACAATTCCCAGAAAATAACCCCCGTCTTAATTGAGGATGTTAAATCAAATAGAATCGTTGGCGTTAGGAAAGGAATCCAGCCATAAGAATGTGCCAAAACCAACCAACATCAACCTTGAGGTAGAACAACGTCGACCCTGCTTGAGCGGAATAAGACAGAGTAAAAGAAGAAGAAGACTTATTCTGCCCAATTATTACCAAGCAGTTGTTTGAGTGACAATATTATGTTGTTGAAATCTGGATTATCTATCTAGATTATCAGACTAGCAGCTTGAAAAAATATTTGAGAAAGATTTCACAGTGCCAGGACCTAGTTAGCTAATTTCTACATTAGTATGCTTTAAGACAGAATCCCACCGAGTGTAACATTTTGTCACAATTTTTAAATGGAAAATGTTGCGTTAGATCTCATTTAATTTGATCCAAAAGAAAGAATTCTTTTACTTTTCTAAATTATGCTTCAAAACAACCCACACCAGCATTATGCCTAAAGGTTTGTTCAAATATTAATTATGTAAGATATTGTCGATAAAATAGTGTGAATATTAAATAAAATATGAAAACAAAAAAAAAAAAACAACAAAATGTTGCAGTCAATGGGGTTGGATCTCATTTAATTTGATCTTAAAGAAAGAATGGATCCACAACGAAATGTTGCACTCAGTGGGATCCAGCTTTTGGAAGGAAGAATTTTGGTATTGTATTGAAAATATATTTTTAGAAGTCAATTTAGTTTGCAAAATGACAAAGACATATATTTTTTTTATTTTATTTATTTACACTTTATTAGGACATATTTTATACAACACAAATAATTACAAATTGAAATACAATATAATATAAGAAAAAAATAAAGAAAAAATAAATAAATATATACATAATATATGTCCTAACTAAAGGGGGGGGGTTATTGCCTTTGGCAATCTCTTCCACCCAACCCAATTTTTCAGAATCATTTTTCTTTTCTCTCCCCACCCAGGTCTCTGCGTCCTATGTCCCAACAGCAACAACTCTCTCCTCGCATTCCCCGGCCGCAAGTCCGGTCACGTGACTCTGGTGGACCTGGCCGCGGCGGCCGCGCCAGACACTCTGGAACCTCGGCCGCCCCTAGACATCGCGGCCCATGAGGCCCCCCTCTCCTGTCTGGCCCTGAACCAGACGGGCACTCGACTAGCCACGGCTTCGAACAAGGGAACTCTGATCCGGGTGTTCGATACCGGGTCAGGGGCCAAGCTGAATGAGCTGAGGCGCGGAGCCAACACTGCTGCTATCTACTGGTAGGGTTATTTTTGTGTGATAAGTTTAATTTTTTTTGTGAGATAAGTTTACTTATTTTGTGAGATAAGTTTACTTTTTTTGTGAGATAAGTTTACTTTTTTTGTGAGATAAGTTTACTTTTCTGACTGGGGGACTATAAACAGGGAGTAGACCAGCAGTCTGGCTGTGGGACTATAAACAGGGAGTAGACCAGCAGTCTGACTGGGGGACTATAAACAGGGAGTAGACCAGCAGTCTGGCTGGGGGATTATAAACAGGGAGTAGACCAGCAGTCTGGCTGTGGGACTATAAACAGGGAGTAGACCAGCAGTCTGGCTGGGGGACTATAAACAGGGAGTAGACCAGCAGTCTGGCTGGGGGACTATAAACAGGGAGTAGACCAGCATTGACTTGGTTCTGGGGGCCCTTGTCAATTATTAGCCTCCTTGTAAAGACAGTGGTAGAAGAGCTGAGTCATTCCTCCACTGTCTGGCTACCATCGTTCACGATGACGCCACCCTATGATGATGATGATGAGATAAGAACCACCAAGTTTCTACTTCCCTCCATATTTTATTGTTTCTTTAAAGAATTCTAAGCCTAATGTTTTTTTTTTTTTTTTTTTCTTTTTCAAACCACTCAAATTAACCAACCTCACCTAGCCTGGGAATAGCAAGTATCATGAGACATGTGTCTGAATTTGAGTTATCACCCACCAAGTTCTGCCCTCACTGGACGTTGCTTAACTTCAATGGTCTGACTTAATTGGTTGAAATTGGAAATGAATTTGTTAAAAAAAGTAAATCGAATTTTGAAGGATTTTTTTTCACAAACACAATTTACTATTAGTTTACACTTTATTCCAATTCTTCTATCCATTCTCTTTTGTGAGTCAAGACAGTCTAATGATCAAGGTACCGTACATATATTCTCAGTGGACGATGAACAGAAACTGAATCTAGAATAATTTTCTATCAATATGTATTATTCTATTCCACCACTTCCATCCATTTGCTATGTTGCAGCATCAACTTCAATTCAGATTCTTCCTACCTGTGTGTATCAAGTGACCATGGTACCGTACATGTATTCTCAGTGGACGATGAACAGAAACTCAACAAACAATCCAGTTTGGCGTCTGCCTCATTCCTGCCAAAATATTTCAGGTAACTAACATTACAGGTAACAAATATTTAACAATATATTTCAGTTAACAGGTAACTGTCATTACTCTAAATATCAATAAGTTTTGATACCTAACGGTTTCTTGTGATAGTCATAAGTTTTATTTTTATCTTTTCAAATTATTTGTTTAATGCAACAATTGTTTGTTTCATTGTATTCATGTATATAGGGCCACGCAGGTTGATTAAAAAAAATACTTTGGTTTGGTGGTCAAGGGACTGTTGGTTCAGTGGTTAAGGTGCTAGTCTGGTAGCATGGTGACATATTGGTTCGGATCCTACCTAATGCGTGGATTTTTCCTCATTAATTTGAGTTTGTGACCACAGAATAATAAGATTATAATGTCTATCTATCTTTTATTAGATTATAGTGGTGCATATTAACGTCTATGGTCATATTGGTCATACACAACACACTTTTTCATATAATAATGACACAAAAAACGGAAACAAAAATAAACTTTAAAATCTTTAAAAATCAGAACTTAACACACAAAATATTTTTTTTTAATAGGCTTTCTTTTTTTATGATAGGATTCTCACTGGAGTGAGCCCTAGTCTGGCTGGGGGACGTTAAACAGGGAGAAGACCAGTGTCTCGCTAGAGGACTATAAACAGAGAACAGACTGGCCAACCCTTTCAAGCCAGGATAGCTTGCAGTTTCCTAAGGGTTTAATGGCTTATAAAGAAAAGTCCAAGTCCTCATAATGGTTGATCGCACATAGAAATATTATGTGGTTCAGGACGAGCCAACTTTGAAATAAAGTTGGCTGGAGACCATCACTCACCCCTCCAGATGTAGCCAAGCTGGCTACTACAACAGTGAGCTCTTCCACCCAACCATGACCACCCAATATTTTCACCATGGCGAAACTTTTTGAGTCTAATTTCTTGTCTTTGTCAGCTTTCGAGTCTAATTTATCGATGTATTTCTTCTTTCTTTTCCCAGCTCTAGTTGGAGCTTCTGTAAATTTCAAATACCGTCAGATCCGCCTTGTATTTGCGCTTTTGGAGCTGACAATAATTCCATAATTGGTAAGTATTCTTTTGTTAACCGATCACAGTGAGGAAGCGAAGCAACCTCACTAAGTGAGGTTCTGTTTTAACTTGCATACTGGACGATTTGGCTTTCGTTTGTCTCTCTGTGTGTCTGTTTCTTCAAAATTGATGAAATTTTGTATTCATGCTCATTTGGGTTCTAGAATTTTACCTATACTTTCCGTGCCGAATTTGGAAACACGGGGCCAAATGGCCATTTTGGTGGAAAAAGAAAACGATTTTTCTATTTTCATTTAATTTAGCAAGGCTCTTAAAATTTTGTAGACTCGTTGAGAAAATATATTTGAATTCAGTAGTGAAATTATGGGATCGTGAAAGCTAAGGGGGCCGCTCTGTGGTAAAAAAAAATCGAAAAGGGGCCAAAAAACAGGGCCGGTTGATATATTTTAATTAAAACCTATCGAGTGGGGTATTGAATGAAAGGCCTCGATGTCCTCATGCTTGATTGAACATTTATAATGCGATAGTTGAATCTGTGTGAGGTTTACAGTTCACAGAACCACTAGTAATATGTACTTATGTTATTTTAATGCCAACTATATATTTGAGTAAGTAGATTTTTTATTATCAAAATATGTGTGTCATGTGGTTAATTCCTGGTTGTCAAGTGGTTAACGTCATAATCAGTTAATCCAGGTAGCGTAGGGGTCCGTTGGTTCGAAGCCCACCCAGTGCATGAATTTTTCCTCATTAATTTGACTTTGTGACCACATAATATTAAGACTGTGATGGTTAGGTGGTGGAAAATGCTTTGAGCATGAACCTTGCCTGGTGGTTTACCTTTCACCAAAGAGTATTATTATGTCCGTCCCGGTAGCTCCATGGTAAAGGCGGCACTCTGTGAATCCAAAGATTCTAGAGGTTCGAAGATTCTAGTTGGTTTGAAACGCAGCCGGGACATGATAAGTTATCCACCCATTTGCGATTTTGACCTCATAAATAATACGTCTTGGGCTTACTGCTGGAATAATGGGACTCATTAGTCTTAATCAGGTAGTATAAATAAGGCAATATTATTATTATTGTCTTGACATGTTTTATAATTTTAAGTGACCTGTCAATAAAATGAAAAAGCAAAGAATGAAGAAAAAGTAAAATATTTTTTTTATGTCCAACTACTGTTTGTTACTTATGATTAATTTCTAATATTAGAAATCGTGAGCATTTGGGTTCGTTTTTGTATATAAAAAATTTGCTCCGATTTTTTTTTTCTTTTTTTCTTTTTTTTTTTTCTTCTTCTTTTTTTTTTGTACCAAAATTTATGCTAAATATATATTTGAGTTTGTCGATTTTTTTAAAAAATCAAAATATGTATCTTATGTGTTTATTTCCAGTGATATGCGCGGACGGCAGCTACTACAAGTTCATGTTCAACAGCAAGGGAGAGTGCTGGAGAGATGTGTACGTTCAGTTCCTGGAGATGTCCAATGATAACGGCCTCCTGGGTCACTAGATGTATTCGCTGTGTGGAGTTATTGGTTCAATAGCTGTTGAAAAGTAACAAATTACTTGTGAAAACCAAGTTATCTTGTGAATAACTCAATCTGAGTTCGGTTATCAATGATAACAGAGTCCTGGGTCACTAGATGTATTCGCTGTGTGGAGTTATTGGTTCAATAACTGGTGAAAAGTAACAAATTACTTGTGAAAACCAAGTTATCTTGTGAATAACTCCTGGGTCACTAGATATATTCGCTGTATGGAGTTATTGGTTCAATAGCTGTTGAAAAGTAACAAATTACTTGTGAAAAGCAAGTTATCTTGTGATTAACTCCTGGGTCACTAAATATATTCGCTGTGTGGAGTTATTGGTTCAATAATTGTTGAAAAGTAACAAATTACTTGTGAAAAGCAAGTTATCTTGTGATTAACTCCTGGGTCACTAGATATATTCGCTGTGTGGAGTTATTGGTTCAATAGCTGTTGAAAAGTAACAAATTACTTGTGAAAAGCAAGTTATCTTGTGATTAACTCCTGGGTCACTAGATATATTCGCTGTGTGGAGTTATTGGTTCAATAGCTGTTGAAAAGTAACAAATTACTTGTGAAAAGCAAGTTATCTTGTGATTAACTCCTGGGTCACTAGATATATTCGCTGTGTGGAGTTATTGGTTCAATAGCTGTTGAAAAGTAACAAATTACTTGTGAAAAGCAAGTTATCTTGTGATTAACTCCTGGGTCACTAGATATATTCGCTGTGTGGAGTTATTGGTTCAATAGCTGTTGAAAAGTAACAAATTACTTGTGAAAAGCAAGTTATCTTGTGAATAGCTCATGGAAGCTACGCAAATCTGAGTTCGGTTATCAATGATAACAGAGTCCTGGGTCACTAGATATATTCGCTGCATGGAGTTATTGGTTGAATAACTGTTGAAAAGTAACAAATTACTTGTGAAAACCAAGTTATCTTGTGAAGAACTCATGGTAGCTACTCTAATCTGAGTTCGGTTATCAATGATAATAGAGTCCTGGGTCACTAGATATATTCGTTGTATGGAGTTATTGGTTCAATAACTGTTGAAAAGTAACAAATTACTTGTGAAAACCAAGTTATCTTGTGAAGAACTCATGGTAGCTACTCTAATCTGAGTTCGGTTATCAATGATAATAGAGTCCTGGGTCACTAGATATATTCGCTGTATGGAGTTATTGGTTGAATAGCTGTTGAAAAGTAACAAGTTACTTGTGAAAAGCAAGTTATCTTGTGATTAACTCATGGTAGCTACTCTAATCTGAGTTCAATGATAACAGACTTCGAAGCTGAGTTGGAATTACTTTCAAGTACATTAGTACATTACTGTCAACAAGCTTTTGAAACTCTTTGACTCAAAACATCAGAAAAAGAAGCACAGGTGAAGAATATTTTAAAAGTCTTTTGTAGATTGAAAGCATTATGCAAGTACAAGTACTCAGCACTTTTACTTGTAATCCCACCTTAAGCAAGTACATACAGAGTGTCCACTTTTAATGTGCGCCATAGGAAAAATACATGTAAAAACAGTTTTTCTTGTCTCAAAAGTCGCCATTAAGTATTTTAATTAAACCAAATATGTTAACTCATGTATTTTTATCTGAAGAATCCACTGGTGGTAATTTCATACACCTGGGACTTACAGTTAAAAAGTTAAGGGTTCGAAATCTGAGAAATGTGTTATGTTTGAAACTCAACATTTTTGTACAATTGGATACTCTATTTTATGTATTTTTTCACGAGAAATTGATTGGTAATATTTTCAATTACCTGGGGTTTACAGTTAAAAAGTTCTGGGTTCGAAACCGAGTAATTGCGTTATGTTTGAAACTCAATATTTTCGTACACCTGGATACCTACCTGGTTTCTGGTTTTACTAACTGTGATACCCTATTTTAGCATTATTTAGCTTTATGTGTGTATTTTTTCAATAGAAATAACGATTTCTGCTTCTTTTGTCCGAAGAAGACCTACTGAAAAAAGGTGTGTTTTAAACTTGAATTCATGACTTTGTAAAAAAGAACAACTGATAATCAGTTTATGGGTAGGTACTTACTGATATTGAAGTTAGATTCGATTTTCAAAGATATCTCCATCAGCAGCAACACAATATCCCAATCTGTCGTAAAATTCATTGCGAACATTTGCCAATTGACGTGCTGTTATGTTGTTGCATGCTTGGGTGATGGCATCTTTCAATGCCTCTACATTGGGGTATGTTTTACCTTCGTGATAAAGTATTGCTTTTAGGTAACCCCAAAGAAAAAAGTCATTTGGGGATAAATCGGGTGATCTTGCTGCCCAATCAATATCACCATTGTGAGCTATCACCCTTCCTGGAAATGCTGCTTGTAAAAACTCTTTGACTAATCTTGAGTTGTGGGCTGGACAACCGTCCATTTGAAAAAAAAATTCTCTTTCACCAACAACATTTGTGATTAATGGGGACCTATTTCATGAACAAGGAGGTCGAGGAAGAGTTCTGAAGTTAGACTTTCATTGTAGAATATTGGACCATTAATGTGTTGTCCTACTATTCCTGCCCAGACGTTTACTTTTTGTGAGTACTGAGTATGAGGCTGTACCAAGAGTAGAGGATTTTCTTTGGCCCACATCCGTGAGTTTTGAAAATTGGGAGCGTGTGTCAGATTTAAACTAGATTCGTCTGAAAATCGAATCTAACTTCAATATCAGTAAATACCTACCCATAAACTGATTATCAGTTGTCCTTTTTTACAAAGTCATGAATTCAAGTTTAAAACACACCTTTTTTCAGTAGGTCTTCTTCGGACAAAAGAAGCAGAAATCGTTATTTCTATTGAAAAAATACACAAATAAAGTTAAAGAATGCTAAAATAGGGTATCACAGTTAGTAAAACCAGAAACCAGGTAGGTATCCAGGTGTACAAAAATATTGAGTTTCAAACATAACGCAATTACTCGGTTTCGAACCCAGAACTTTTTAACTGTAAACCCCAGGTAATTGAAAATATTACCAATCAATTTCTCGTGAAAAAATACATAAAATAGAGTATCCAATTGTACAAAAATGTTGAGTTTCAAACATAACACATTTCTCGGATTTCGAACCCTTAACTTTTTAACTGTAAGTCCCAGGTGTATGAAATTACCACCAGTGGATTCTTCAGATAAAAATACATGAGTGAACATATTTGGTTTAATTAAAATACTTAATGGCGACTTTTGAGACAAGAAAAACTGTTTTTACATGTATTTTTCCTATGGCGCACATTAAAAGTGGACACTCTGTATACAAGTACAAGTACTTTTACTAGTAATCCCACTTTCAGCAACTACAGAAGTACAAGACAGTACTTCAGCAAGTTCAGATGAGATTTATTCCAAGTCCTAAAACAATATTACCCAAAGATATATTATAAATTCTCCAATGATTTTACTTTTGTGAGCTTGTAATCAATTTGAAGAATCTCCTATTATTTTATACTTAAGGCCTGTACAATTTTATCTTGTTATTTAATTGTTGAAATCGTATTAATAAAACCACCTTTTTGTTCCTCTTGAAATCCACCAGTAGGTAATAACCAAATTTCGGCACAGATTCTTTCATACAACTTATTTTGATTCAGTTCTGGTTACTGATTTCTTTTTGTTGTTTTTTTTTACGCGTAATTTTCTATTTTAAAAGGGTATTTTCGTATCAAAAATGCTTAAAAAAAAGCCGACGTTCAAGTTAGTAAAGAAGTAAAAAGTTTGAGGTCAGGCGCATGGTCCGCTAGTGCAAAGTTGATGAATTTAAAATGGGACTATCTACAATACGTCTCCAATATGTGCGTTAGAACGAATATATTTAACAGACAAACTCAAAACCAAAGTTGCTCAGGAGGTTATGAAACGTTCAGAAATAAGAAAAAAATTTAAATCGGAGCAAAAGCAATACCGACTTACGACAATTAGGACAGTTCTATTAAAATTTTCGACCACTTCTAATATTTATTTTTTTAATTCTGAATTTACGAAACGATTTACTGATTTTACTGATTTCAAAATAACCAATTAGGTACTTCTTGTTTTTTCCCCCAAATGTTTACACGACAGTTGAATGTAGTTGTACATTTTTGATGTCTTTCTGTAAGTTTAATCAAATTATTTTTATCACACTTCTTGAATCTGTCTCTTGATGTATTTTTTTTAAAGAAGTTCTTAGAACATTTTTTACCATGTGAAGTCTCTAGGATCGACAATTTATAGACTCTCTTACACTAGTCCTTAATGAGGAAATTTTCTCATCAATTAGCATTACCTAGATTGTGTATTTGACCATTTAGTTATCATCATCAACATCATAGGGTGGCGTCATCGTGAACGATGGTAGCCAGACAGTGGCGGAATAACCCAGCACTTCTACCACTGTATTTACAAGGAGGCTAATAATTGACAAGGCCCCCAGAACCAAACCAATGCTGGTTATGCTGGTCTACTCCCTGTTTATAGTCCCCCAGCCAGACTGCTGGTCTACTCCCTATTTATAGTCCCCCATTAAGTTATAGATTAAATTGATCACCATAATGCAAATGAGGGTGAGTTTATTTATTTGTGTCGTGACTTGTGAATCTTTTTTAATATGAACTAAATTCGGTCATGTAGAAAGATAAAAAAGTAAGATGTATGAGTTGTTAAATTTTGTCCTTATTTGCGCTAGACGCCACTAATTTTTCCTAATTAGACTGTATTTTAAGAAACTTTTAGAAGCATTTCCCTGTACTGTATTCCTAACTGAAGTGATAAGTTTGGCTTAAGATGACATACTTATTAATTTATTATTTAATAACTAACTATAGTATTTTTTATACAGAATTGTACCTACTTCCTCTATGTACCAAATCCTCGTAAGTCACTTTTAGAATCTTCTTGTTATCGTAATATAAATTTAAATATATGTAGTAAATATTCTTTCTCCAATCTTGATATTTTATTTAACTGAATTTGTCTTCTCTTATTTTCACTAGTACGAGTACAACAGGTACAACTATATTAACAATTATCACAATACAAGGGTAGTTTCACTTTCATACCTTCAACAACAAAAAAAAAAGATGAGTGTTTCGTAGCCATGAAACGGGAACTACTGTAGACGCTTGTGGTCTGTGTTGTAGCTTGTCCATCCCATAGTATGCCTCCCCTCTAATGGTCGAGAAGTGACACAATACTTCCCATTTAGGTGCTGGGTCAACACGAGCGCACCCGAAGGTATCCCTTACAAACAATTGTAACCAAATTTAGAATACAATTATTTGTTGGCTCGGAGGATCGAACCCGGGGCCTTCCGGATGGCAAGCGAGTGCTTAACCACTGAGCTATTGCTCTAATAAAAAAAACTACCAGAGCTTGCCTTGGTTAAATACAGCTTATAAGCCTAGATAAGCTACACGAAGTGTTTCCTTTCTGAATAGCTGTAGATATTTTTTAGACGAAAATAGTAAATCAGACGTTGGTATTTGTATGAACGCCTTGTATTACGTGATTATGCAATATGCTATACACAACATTATGGCTGAAAATTAAATGTATTTATTACGTAATTATTATTGAATTTTATATTCACATGGTTAAAAGCTGGCGTACAAGGAAATGAGCCCAGCACACTGGCAGCGTTTCCTCTTTTGAACTGGCACTGAGATCCTTTGAACGAGGAAGAAAGATTATGACTTTCATTAAAGTCATATCATATTGTTGATTTCAGTGGAACTTATGAGACAGCAAGCAACTCAAGAATTATAGGCACCACAGGATGGATTTATTGTATGTATGTGGTTTCAATCAGTACTTCAAATTTATGTACCTAAAAAAAATGTGTTCCTTTTGTGTTACTACCCATATCAGAATTGTAGCGAGCAGCAGCTCTCAGCATTACTGATCTCCTAATTTAATCTTTTTCTCATTCATATCCATACTCGTCTTCGCAATGCCATCACTAGGTTCTCCATACAAAAAAGTTTTTCCTCACGAAGTAAATGAGTGGACTCGAGACATCCAATCACAAAGAAAAACAAAATCTGCACTGCTGGGAATCGAACCCAGGTCACTACTATGCGTGCAAGCCAATGTGCTACCTCCACTCTGCCTTGGTGACTACTTCATCCATTGACAGTCGCCAAATAACGAATCACACCAAGACATTGATATTAATTAGGTCACCCCTAAGTATGTCCGTTAGTTTGAATACCTCCCAGTGCATGAATTTTTTCCTCTTCAATTTGAGTTTGTGACCACATAATGATAAGACTCTGAGGGTTGGTTAGGTGGTAGAAAATGCTTTGAACCCGTCGTGATATGACCATGGCAGTTGAAAGCGACGTTAAACCCCACTTCAAAAAAAAAAAAAATGCTTTGAGCATTAACCTTGCCTGGTGGTTACCTTCCACTAAAGAGTATTATTATTATGTTCTCTAATTCCAATCCCTCATAGTTATCCAAGCCATCAAAGCCAGCGTTGAATGCACTGGTCCTTGATGGATCAACAAAGTAAAGCAATGTATAGCAAACTGAAGACTTTGTAATGCTGGCATTCCAGCATAAAACGAGCTGAGTAAGGTTAATGTGGATGGCAGGTTTGTTTGCTGCGAATGTAGGGTAACACTCCTGTCGTGATATGACCATTCAGTTGAAAGCAACATTAATCCTAAATTAAAAAAAAAACACACACACAAAATAAAATGCCAAGGCTTTTGTCCAACATGGGTGGGTGGGACAGCTGAAGCAATGGAGATTCCTGTCATTAAAACCTTGGGATAAAAACCATGAGC
The DNA here is from genome assembly GCA_024516035.1 of Bactericera cockerelli. NCBI lineage: Eukaryota > Metazoa > Arthropoda > Insecta > Hemiptera > Triozidae > Bactericera > Bactericera cockerelli. Next base: position 35,068,527 of record CM044961.1, on the reverse strand, counting down.
CATTGATCCTTTTGATATCGTGTTATTCGGTGATTGGATGGAAGTTTTACCCTTATCACTAGGAATCATAACAACAATACCCTCACCTGGCCTGGGTTGATTCAGAAAATCATTTTTTTCCCTCAATACTTAATTTCGTTTCTTTTCTTTAATTCTTTTTTTTCAGACAAGTCATTCATAATAATGTTTATGTCAAGATTAGTAGTAAAAAAAAAAAAAAAAAAAACCATAACCTCAGATATTTTTTAATTTGGATGTTAACAAAATCCTTGACTCGAAAAATTAAAGCAAAGAGCAGTTATATTGGTTGCTAAAAGAAAATGAGAAATAAAAACTAAGTCATGTGGTTTAACAAGTGTTGATGAATATTATTCCCATTTTATTTTTCACTTGTTGGGTGGGAGATGTAAGGGAGAGATTACAAGTCTATACACATACACAGTTAGGAATGACAGATATGTAGCTAAATCATTGCACAGCAATCATTGTACTACTGTAAAAACACCCCTTTGTAGTAGATGGTATTCTAAAAGCAGTAAGAATGGAATATCACCACACCCTGTAGAAAAATTTCTATCTTTTCAGTTGACAAAAAAGAATAGAATGGTTTTGGCAATGAAAATCTCGTACTAAAGACAGCCTCTATACAAAAAGTACAAGAATTTTCATTGCTTACAAAACACATCTCATCTTTCTGCAACAAAATACAGAAAAATTTCTCGACTTTTTCTTGATCATTAAAATTAACCCCTAGCAGATCAGTCTGGTTTTCATATTGGTTTGCCCACTAATAACAAAAAATAATCTATAATTAGAAAAGAAGAAGCGTTATGGTACATAAACATTTATCAACTCCATTACAGAATACACAGTTCAATAAGAGTCCTCCTTTGTATTGTTGACAGATGACATCGAGCAGATTCTTGGGTTTCACATCCTAACTAAATACAGATCGAGCGAGCGTAAATTATACAGAGAGTTGATAACAGGCTATTAAACTTTCTCCGCTTAGAAAGCGAACAACAACAGGAAAGCCATCATAAGACTGAACAGACCCATGGCTTCAGACAGGGCGAATCCCAGAATAGCGTAAGAGAACAGCTGCTGTTTCAGAGATGGGTTACGGGCGTAACCGATGATCAGGGAACCAAACACGGAGCCAATACCAGCACCTGAAACATGTAAAGAAAGGAACTTATGAAATATATTACAATACAAGTCCAATAAAATAGTTGAATTGGGGAATCATTGTTGAAAATAAGGGTTAGGTGGAAGAGATTGCCACAGGCAATACCCCCGCTAGGGTGGGCCGAAACTGGGTAAAAAAAATTTTTTTTAAGCAATTGAGGTAGGCTGAGTGAGGAATAGTTGCCAAATAGGCAAGCACTTAAATTGGTGTAGTTACAGGTCATAGTTCCAACATCTTGAGGTTCCACACTCAATTTTTTTGGTATTAAAGGAAATTTTCCTGAAAAATGTCAATCTCTCATAATTTTTTATTGAAAAAATGTTATAATTTAATATGCTTATCGTGAGAATTTTTTAAAGGACATTGAAACATTTTTGTGTGACAAGGGAATGTTTTTGACCCAGGGCGTTCGGCCATTTTGACGATTGAACCCTGTGATTTATGGTATTTCACTGTGAATCCCATTTTCGCATCTCGTTTGGTATCCTTGTGAATTACTGGGTTTCAAGTTGAATGTGAAGGGCAAACTTGCTTGTTGTTTGTCGTACCCATTAATAATCAGTGTAGTGGTCTGGTTGATATCAGTGTAATATGGTGTAGTAGTGATTAATGTGGGGAGCCTTCGATTTTCGGTGGGTCATAATGGCTAAGAAAATTACCCGCAGTAATTCTGCCGCCTGCCCCATCTTTGGAACGTGTGGGCGAAATTTATTTAAAGGTAATGTTTTGAAGAGTGCTTCATCACCCACTTTTTGTGGGTTAGAGAGGATCTGCGATGGAAAGGGAATGCCAAAGACCCGTCGGTGAAAGACATAAGTCAAACTGTGTCTGAAGACATGGAGAAAATTTAGAAGGCAGCTTCCATCCCAGTAGTGAGCCACAAAGAAATTATTCGGTTGATTAGAGCCTACAATGACAAATACAAAGACATGGAGAGAGTTCCTGCATCGAAAATGGGTTATGAAGGGAAAAGGGAATATTGTTCTTGGAGCATGCTAGAACTACTCTGTTTAACATTGCAGTTTGTAAGTGCTTTAACTACCACGAAAGAACTTCTTTACGTCAAACAAAAACATTAAAAACCATCCCCGTGTTGTAGTGTTGCGGTGATTATATTTTTTTAACAGATTTTGTGCATATTCTGGTAGGCAGCAATTATTAAAAATTATTTAACTTTTCATTTGTTAATTTCTGTGGACTATTTATTTGACGCAATCCCATGATCACTTATTATTGGTTTATTGAAAGTAAAAAATGAACTAAAACTAAAATAAATTTGGTCAAATAGAGATTTTTCAAGGTTTTTCGAGGGTAAAATTTTCAAATGGAGTGTGGAACCTCAAGATGATGAAATTTCGATCTGAAACTTCACAGCTATTATTTTCAGCTCGTTTGACAACCACTTTTGACTCAGCTGTGTCCAATTTTTGAGATTTTTTTTTTCGGCCCACCCTAACCCCCGCCCTTTTGGGAGGACATTAGTGTTATTTCTTTTTACTTATTAATTTTGTCATTTGTTTGTTTTTTCTTAATTTTATACTGTTAACATTGTACTCTGTCCTCCTCATAAAGCATACTATAATAATAAAATACAGCCTATTTTTGAAGCTAAGTTGGCATTCAAAACTTAGTGGTTAAAATTAAAGGTTGTATATTAAATATTCTACATTATAGGTGAAATAAATATTCAACATTTTGGTACTTGCTGAAAAATTAAATCATTGCAATTATTGCAAGAGTTCCAATGACTTATTGACCTTGAAATACAGGTACAACAAAAGGTTACTTTTACTACAATGGTTTGAAAGAATCTTTTCACTTTTTCAAAAGTTTCTTTGTCTGTCAGGTCCAGAACTTCTTTCCACATTATCTTTTTTTAAATTGAAAGATGAAATGGTCCTTACATAAAATATGTATACCTGACATACAAAAAAATATGAATCTTTGATACCAGTGCATTTGGCAGCAGCATTAAGCATGGCTTTGCAATCTTGCTCATGGTAGCATGTCTTGCTGGGGGATGTATGTTGAACAGATAAGTTACCACAGGTGTCAAGCCAAAAGACTTACATTACATTTCTTCTGGGGTCTTTTCTAAATAAATTAAAGAAATTCCAATGTCCTGTGTCTATTATTTAGACCTATTGCACCCCATTTTGGCTCACTCTTCACTTTTGAAAACATCTGCTGCCTTCAAGTAGTTTTGCAAAAAGCTAAAAGACCTTAAAGGGTTTGTGTTTTAAAAGGCATCGAGACGTAAACTGTTAAAGTAGAAATGTAAAAACCAACCCACACAATCCATGAGGAAGAAGTTAAACAATGCCAACCCAAAGAAGGTTTGGAAGAAGGCAAAGAAAAAGATGCATGGCTAAGCAACCTTTCTATAACAACTTCGTTGTGTAATTATACTATGTAATAAAGATTTTTTGCTGTAAACCATTCAGTAAGCAACACCTACCAGATCCAGCAACACCAACAGTGGCGGCTCCAGCACCAATGAACTTGGCGGCTGAGTCAATGTCCCGGGACACAGCAGAGGTCTGGAATTGTCTGGCAGCAGGGAGCAGGCTCATCTGGGATGTAGCGGGGGTCTGTTGGGTGAAGGCAGAAGATGAGGCAATGCCGCTGCTCAGTGGCCTCATGGCAGTCATGCGGGCGGTGGAGATGAGCTGATGGAAACAGAACATAGTCATTAGGAATGTTTGGACTAATTTCAAATTAGTCTTATTAATAATAAAAAATAAGGTGTTGTTCATTAAAAATGAAAATTTTGGTGTGCCATCACACAACTTTTGTTATTGCCCAAAAAGAAACTAAATTCCGCCACTGGTTACTCAACATTAAGAGATAGCAAAAAATGAATGACATATTTTGTAAGCAGCACCTCAAAATTGTTGGATTTGATATGTCACAACCCCCATCTAGGATGAATAATAAAAAAGTTAGTCAAAGTGGGTCAATTGTCCATAGGTAACAAATTTTTTCGGTGATTCCATTACTTTCCAATCTATAGGATAAGGAAAGTAAAAAAGAAAGAAAAAATTAATATGATCATAAAAATTAATTGTGATGGTTAAAAAAAAAACTATGGTGATTTTAAATTTTTCTCTAGATGTAAAATCATTTGATGGATTGTAGTGCCGTATTTTTCTTTCTAACCAAAGTTAACCAAACGGGAATAAAATGAACCAAACTGGAAGCAAGTCATTTTTCTTTTGGAAGAGGAAAAATTTCCACTTCCAAAGTTAACCAAAGTGGAAGTAGAAAATTCTTGCTTCCAGTTCTTTTATAGGTTAAGTCTATTGTTTATTTTTAAAAGTGACCAAACGCATTTTTCTTTCACAAATGACCTTGGAATAAAATGGAAATATTTGGAAAAAACCTAACCAGGAAATTTTTTTTGGTTAGAAAGAAAAATATGTCTGAATAATGCTCATGTTTATTATTTCATATACATGTGTTTTATCTTGTGTGTGTTTTCTTTGTAAGTACTGGTGTACTTTTTCTTCTACTATTTAAGCAAATATTAAAAAATAAGGTAATTTCATTTTCAAATGAAAATTTTGTTAAAAAAAAACATTAATTGAAAACAAGATTAATGTTTAAAAAAACATCATGTTTCTAAAAGGTTGGTAATCTGAGACTCTTGACTCTAATGACCTTGAACTTCACACATTATATTATACATGGGTAAGCATTCAAAATTGTGTCAAGCAGGTATTTAGATAACATACAATAATTTAAGAGTAAACCACAAATCTCAATAGCATAATGTGGTGGACTTGTAATGTTCCAGAGGTCAACAGATAAGTCTCAAGTTCACAAAAAATAGCAGTGTGAGTTTGAGTAATTGAGATATCACAGAAGTGATTAGGAAAAACAAATTTTACCAATTTTAAAGTAAATCCATCAAAACTTTTCAAAACAGATTCTAAGTATTCTGTGAAAGTTTCGTGAAATTCCATCAAGAAACAGCTGTTCGACAAGATCACAATGGACCCAACTTTAACATGTTTTCTCATCATTTTTTGGTGCTGGATTTATGGATTGGCAAATTCTAGCCTTTAGGTGAATATGCCACCTATGGTAATCAAAACTGGTACCTAAATCATAACCAGAAAAACAAGATGTTTTAAAAAACATGATTTTTTTGGGACTATTGATTGGCATGTGCATGGATGGAATCCAACAGTGACCTCAGGTAAGGTGACTTAAATTGTAGTATTGGTTTGTAGACATATTTGTAAGAGATACTTTTCTAATACCCAGGTCAAGATACTTATGTTACCTACTAGCTCAGTGAGCATTAAATTCCCACACAGCACACTATTGAGCTCTGTGATTGGTGGAAACTATCAGTCAGCATTTATCCGTTATAAAACACATTGATCAGTAATTGTTTTTTGATAGATTTGGCTGTTTTGGTTACTGTTTAAACATCTTTATACTGCAATTTGAGGTAAGATGTGGTATATTTCAACTTCTAAGGGTGTTGAGGAAACTGATTCATAAATTTTAGTGATTTTAACTTTGTAAAAAAAAACACTAACCATCTTTTGGTACTATAATGTTCATGTTTTGGCCCCTCAGAACCTTGATGATTAATTATCTCATCAAGAAAGTTCACCCCCTAGACATGGTGAAATAAACCCTAAAATAACCAGCTTTTACAACTCAACATTTACTGCTGATTCTTATCACTAACTCTTATCAGTAATATCACTTACGGCTGATCGGGCAGCAGGGGAGGCAGCGAACTTGGCTAGGGAGTACATTTTGATGTGATGTTTTTATGGGCTACCTAAATCCTGAAATGGCAGAAAAGTAACTGAATTAAGAGAGAGAGAAGGATGTAAATTGAAAACTGAGGCAGATGTGTTGGCTGGAATGAATTAAACCAATTTTGAGAATCTGCAAGGGAATGTCCTTGCTCAAGAGCAAATTTTACAACCTAACCTCAGTTTTCAAGTTTTTTTTTTTGTGGCAAGAATATCTAGCAACTCACGCTATACCGGGATAGGTAATAGGCCCAGGACTCTTGTGTGAGGGTTTTGCCAAAGTTTCTTTGGTATCCTGCACAATGAAGGCACTGATAAGAGACAAAAACTTGGGAAAAAGTTCAACTTATAACGTGACCGGTTTTCAGAACATGGCCGACTGATAACTGGGGCAAAGATAAGTACGTACAAATTTAACGAGTACCTAAAGTTTATGGAATGTAAAAAAGGTAACTGTTAACAATTCGAACAAGAAGGTTTGTTTCTTATCACTAAAATCACTCAAAATACTGAAAGAATGATAATTAAAGGGAATTACCTGACGATAAGAAACTTCGATCGAGAAAAAGTGTCAAGATACGGAAGGAGGAGCTGCGATTTTTGAAAAACAGAGGTCGTGCGTTTTGAGACTAGTACGGAGGTCTCGAAATGTATTTTTAGTGCCAGGCACAGAGCTATCAGCCAATCAAATTGCAGTATTTGTGTGAATTCCGCTGAGTGTGGAACTTCTCACAAAAATAATGTGTATAGAAACGAAATACTGGTGGTGGGAGAAAGTTAAGTTAGTCAATGGACTTCTCTTAAAATTAAGAAGATTATAAAAAATTATAATAAAACATTTTTGAGGTGTTTGAGTACTACAAAAGCTCAAATATTGATAATTAATTTAAAAATTATAAAAAATTGATCACAATACATTTTTAATTATTAATCTAATGTGTGAGTAACTTTTTGACTCGTATTATCACAAATCAAAACAAGACTCACTCGATCAGCTGATTTTAGTGATTGCAGATTCAAAACTGGGTAATGGCAGTTTTCATGATAAATATTTGTAAATTTGATAGATGTGGAATTATCTTTAAGAATTTAGCCGATTTGATTCAACACATAGAAGAAAATCACATTGGTAATGCATTGCTTTTATTAATTCTTAGTTTGCTTGACCCACTAATCCTCTAAGTGCTCTGAAAGTAGATCTCCTCTGAGGCTAGCAGCTCACCCCTTGCAGTTAGCTAGTACACATCCCAAAATAGTGTTTGACATAATTCGTCCTCAATGTCACTTCCAAATCAAATAATGTCGAAGTTTTACACAGAAGCTAATTGCTTTGGTGTAAATTAAAATCCTGCATTTAAACATGGAATTTGGATTGTGGGTCTATGAAACAGGATCCTCGACATAATAAATTATTGATAAGAGATATTCTCTTATCAGTAGGATGAGAAGTCCTTGCTAATGACTGTGTTCACTCCCAGTTGCTCTTATTTGCTTTAATTTAATTATTTTTGATGAAGTATAGTTGCTGTCATATTCACAAGAAAAGCACATTATTCAATTAGTGACCCAAAGGGTACATTGGAGATTCCACTCTCAAAGTTAGAACCAGAATAAATAGAAATTATATTGATGACATGTTGGTTACATAATGGATAATTTAGATAGGTAACCATATTAATGATCAAGGACTCTAACTGAGACCCCTGATTGGGGTGTATATTAGTGACATATGGATAGTCACGAGGCTATTTTTTATGTCTAAATTTTATGTGTTTGTGTCATGCACCCTAATGATGAATACCTGTCCAACCAGGACAATGTTTACTATGGGTTACAAAAATAGTTCAGAGTTACTTTAACACTACCTATTAGTTATTTCATGATTTTTGGCATTAATTCCTCTCTTGAATAAGGCACTAGAGGCAGGGCTAGGCATGGATCAGAGCTTTTTACTCTACCGCTACATATCTAGTTCAGACAGCAAGCTTCTCACATAAATTTCAGCCAAAATTCTTACAGAATACTTATAATGATTTAGAATAAGAATAACTTTTACTTGTTAGTTTTGCCACAAGGGCATTCCAATGGTCAACAATTAATATACAATTTAAAAAAAATATATTTAGGTACCCCTAAAAACAAAATCAATTTCAAATTACAATCTTGGTAAATATACAACTGCATGCTAGCTGTTTTTTTTTTTTTTTTTTTTTTTGCTTATATTTTCTTATGTTAAGAAAATTTAACTAATCTTAAAATGTTTTTTTTTTCTTCTTTTCTTATACAGATAACGAAAGCACGCTTCAGTACAATACTACCAAGGAAATTGAAAATGCAACTTGTCTTCCATTGAGCTATGTTCTACGCTTCTACACTAACAAGGTTAAAGTTGAAGAAGATGCTGATGAATTGGTTCATACAAATGGGCTGGTCCCTCCCCCAGGATCTATCATGTCACCCGCCAGTGAGACTAACGTGTTTATTAATAAAATACAAAGCCCCCCACCTCCTCCACTGGTTGCAACTCAACAGTTGTCGAGTCCCTCCATTGTACCTGCACTTGGCTCTTCACCTCAAGGTAAGAGAAAAAGAAAATAATGATAATTCTGTATCTGTGAAATAGGCTCAGATACATCTCTCTTTCAGTTGTGGAAAGATTATATGGATGTACAGATCCAATGTCTAGACTTTAAACCTAAACTGATAATCAATAGTATCTGTATTCTATTTTTTGTATGTTTTTTTGGTGGTATCTCCATTATGATAAACTTTCCAACCATCTATCCTCATTAACCTCACCTAGCCTAGTTTGGACCAGGATAGCAGTATCATGATGGTTTGAATCATCACCCATCCAAGTCATAACCTTGCTGGATTTTGCTTAACTTCAGTGAGAACAAGAATTGGTGTATTCAACATCCATAAATGCTGGGTATCATTTAGTGTACCTATGATATAAAAATTTAGTGGTTTTTTTTTATAAAAATTTAGAAAGTGCTTTTTGTTACAAAACAATCAACAACAACAAAAATCATAACAAAAAATTAAAAAAAAACTTAGAAGTATGTACAAAAAAATAATAAAGAACAATATTAATTTTTAATTACAATTGTTTTGTAATCTGGGGCAAAGTTAATACCTTGGGCATTCTCAGTGCTATATGTAATTTAATGAACAATGCATAAAAACAGAAAAGCATTGACCTATTACTTGTTTTAAAAGCTCATGAAAACTGGTGTTTTTTACAAGCCATTAATACCAATTTTGTCAAATTGTTGTAATAACAAAAACAATTTTAAAAATTGTTCAGTAGCCAAAAATATTGAACCTGCATTATTTATCTCTGATTGCAGGAAGTGAGCCGAGTGAAGATCTGGAAGAAGACAGCATGCTGGAGGACAGTAACGACTCCTGGACTTTGGCGGAGGAGTATAGTTCCGAATATATTCTCAAGCATGGCAGCAAGTGAGTTAAAAAAAAATTAAGGTTATTTAATTTGACATTTGTATTTATTTATTTTTGACACCATATTGCTGTGATTATTGTGATTTGTTTTAATTTTTATTTAATTGTTATATCATACATATTTTATTGACCTTTTGTACATAGGACTTGCTCTGTTATTAAACACCCATTTACCGGGCAAATTATTATTATTATTATTATTAAATTAGGGCTTGTCTAGATAGACAACTTTCATGGAAAGTAAACCCGATTATGCTGGTTGATGATTTATTTATTTAACACTAAGAAATGAAGACCATGTTCATGATAATTTTTAAGCCTTACATAGAAGATAAGTTTGGAAAATAAGAATTTTGTAGAATTGCTATATGTATATGTCTATTAGACTGGTTTTAAAAAATCAATATCGGAATTTTTACAACGCTCAGGCAGAAATGAGTTCGGCTTTTGCAGAAATTGAGATAGACAAAATTTCAAGGCAATCAGAGTACGTTAACAGGACCCGCTCTGGCCTCAAAGTTTGGAAATTTGCCAAATTTTCGAGGTTGAGCTGACATTTTCGGCCATAACTCGAGAACGAAAACTCATACGAGCTTTAAAGATATATCAAATGAAAGACCATTTTGTTAACTTTACTTTGTTGTATAATACTAGTTCCCGAAATCTTAATGGTTACTGACTAAATTAAGAATATGTAGTCGAAAACAGGCCAGGTACCCAAAGTAGAGCATCTAAGGCATGATAGGATAATGGGTGAAAATACTAATGATTTATAAAACTTATACATATAAATGTTAGAAGATTACTTTTGAATGATTTTTTGACACATTATGAAGCTATAAATACCCGTTTTTACCTACTTGATAGTTTCTGACAGGTTAAGGCATGGCCAGAAAAACAAAATAATAATACAATCATATTACGTCAAAGTTATTCTCATTTTTTTATTGTAGAACTTCAAATATCTAAAATTAAAAGTACAAAGAGGTATTATTTCGTCAAAAAAATACAAATTAAGCAGTAAAACTTAACTTAGTTAGTTGGAGAGGGGTAGAGAGGGAACTTTTTGAAGAATCAAGATAGAGTCTCCTACATTTACTCACAACTTGTGGGACAAACTGTTTCTGACATTCCTCTCTAGTTAGTAAATCGCTGAAGTCACTCCTCAACTTAACGCCTCTCTTGGCTGTGTCGTTTACAACTTTAAGGATTGTACAATTTTAAGTCCTTTCTGATACTGAGGCTCACCATGCCAGATTTAGGGGTCTCCCCTCAAAAAGTCAGTTTTTATGACAAATCGACTAAAGAAAAGAAAATTTTCGTGAGTAATAATGAACTCTTTAAGGCCTCCTCTCACATAAGCTGTAATATTGACATTTTTTGTCCCCTCTGTATCATCAGAAGAACTGAAAAGCTTTGCAGCCATTCCAGACTTTTCATCATATGACAAAGTTGGATCGAAAAATCCCAAGCCAACAGTTTCGGCATTCAAGTACCACAGGTGATAGACAACTTTATTTAGTGCTTTCTCTGAACTATGTGTTTTGATACGACAGCATCAAACACAGGTGTAGAGTAAGAGGACCCTGCACATTATTAGAAAAAATGTTAGAGCGGCACAACATTCTAGAAGTTGTCTTGAGAAGCGTCTTTGACTGTAAAATAGGTAGTAGAACTGAACCTCATCCAGATAATTTATATGAGAACGCGATTAGCTCAGTGGTTAAGCACCGCTTGCCATGCGGAAGGTCCGGTTTGATCCTCCGTGCCGACAAAAATTTGTATTCTTAATTTGGTTACAATTGTTTGTAAGGGATACCTTCCGGTGCGCTCGTGTTGACCCAGCACCTAAATGGGAAGTATTGTGTCACTTCTCGCCCATCAGAGGGGAGGCATACGACGGGATGGGCAGGTTACAACACAGACCACAAGCGTCTACAATAGCTCCTGTTTCTTGGCTATAACCTGTGGTACTTGAATGCCGAAACTGTTGGCTTGGGATTTTTCGATCCAACTTTGTCACATGATGAAAAGTCTGGAATGGCTGCAAAGCTTTTCAGTTCTTCTGATGATACAGAGGGGACAAAAAATGTCAACATTACAGTACGAATAAAAGACATACCAGCTTATGTGAGAGGGCGCCTTAAAGAGTTCATTACTCACGAAACATTTCTTTTCTTCAGTCGATTTGTCATAAAAACTGACTTTTTGAGGGAGACCCCTAAATCTGGCATGGTGAGCCTCAGTATCAGAAAGGACTTAAAATTGTACAATCCCTTAAAGTTGTAAACGACACAGCCAAGAGAGGCGTTAAGTTGAGGAGTGACTTCAGCGACTTACTAACTAGAGAGGAATGTCAGAAACAGTTTGTCCCACAAGTTGTGAGTAAATGTAGGAGACTCTATCCTGATTCTTCAAAAAGTTCCCTCTCTACCCCTCTCCCAACTAACAAAGTTAAGTTTTACTGCTTAATTTGTATTTTTTTGACGAAATAATACCTATTTGTACTTATAATTTGAGATATTTGAAGTTCTACAATACAAAAATGAGAATAACTTTGACGTAATATGATTGTATTATTATTTTGTTTTTCTGGCCATGCCTTCTTAACCTGTCAGGAACTATCAAGTAGGTAGAAACGGATATTTATAGCTTCATAATGTGTCAAAAAATCAGTCAAAACTAATCTTCTAACATTTATATGTATAAGTTTTATAAATCATAAGTATTTTCACCCATTATCCTATCATGCCTTAGATGCTCTACTTTGGGTACCTGGCCCGTTTTCGACTACATATTCTTAATTTAGTCAGTAACCATTAAGATTTCGGGAACTAGTATTATACAACAAAGTAAAGCTAACAAAATGGTCTTTCATTTGATACATTTTTAAAGCTCGTATGAGTTTTCGTTCTCGAGTTATGGCCGAAAATGTCAGCTCAACCTCGAAAATTTGTCAAATTTCCAAACTTTGAGGCCAGAGCGGGTCCTGTTAACGTACTCTGATTGCCTTGAAATTTTGTCTATCTCAATTTCTGCAAAAGCCGAACTCATTTCTGCCTGAGCGTTGTAAAAATTCTGACATTTTTTTCTTACCTCTATGAGATAAAACCAGTCTAATGTCTATACAAGGTTTGGCTATTAAGTTCATAGACTCTTCCCATAAAACGATGTGTGTTCAACTTACCCAACTTTAGTAGTTATCCCCTTCAATGTACTCCCCTCCTCTATCCCTATAACGTTCTAAGCAAATTTTCCATTGAACGAAACAGTGGTGGAGGTCATTTTGTGTGAGGCCTTCCAAGACTTTTGCCGGTTTTTTCTTAACGGCATCTACGCTGTCAAATCTGGTACCTTTCAGGGCAGATTTGATTTTTGGGAATAAGTTAAAGTCGCACAGGGCCAGGTCGGGTGAGTAAGGAGGGTGTTTCAACACTGGGATGTTGTACTTGGCCAGGAACGTCTTCACGGAGAAGGCACTGTGGGCTGGCGCATGGTACCATTTTTGCGCAAAGTTTTGTCATGTTGAAATTTTCGTGCAAAATTTGTCTCACTCATTCTTTATCAATTTTAAGTGTATCAACCATTAGTGTAAGAGGTAACCTACGGTCAGAACAAATCATAACACAATTTTTTTCAATGTTTTCGTCCATTTTTGAGGTTTGGGGTCGACCAGGACGTGGATCGTCCTCAATATCTTCCTGACCATCTTGAAACCGTTTAAACCACTTATAAAGCGTTGATCTTTTCAAACATGACTCCTGGTACACTGTCTTTAACAAAGAAAAAGTTTCACCAGCAAGTTTTACATAAAATTCAATAATCACTCGTTGCTCAACGTTTGTATCAATCATAATTCCGGCAAAATTAAAAAAGGTGTCTTGCGCGTCGGGCTTTCACAACAGAACTAATTACAGCACAGGCATGTGTCAGCTATGAATCAAAACACAAGACTTGAAGCTGTCTAAATATGTTTATCATATCTTCCTAGCATGCACAGCTTTTGCGTAGCGGCTCGTGTCTACTAACTTAATAGCCACACCTCGTATCTCTCATCATTGTCTTCTGTTCTATTCTTACGTAATAATACTTGCTTGTTTGTGAGATGGGCACAGATATTACTATCTCCTGATGGAAAAAGGATTATAGTCACCATC